>JAPOND010000153.1:3184760-3195852 GCA_028829205.1 Ithomia salapia aquinia | reverse complement strand
TAAAGAACACATATAATTTAAAATAAAATAATATTTTAATTTATAAGAACATTTCAAATAATTTTTAGTTAGTTTTTTTACATTAATCAAGGAAAGAAGCGATCACGCGATCTAGCAATTAATTGCAAAGACATCGGATGCAGTTGAATAAGATAGGAATTGTGTTCTAACGCTGAAGTAATAAGCAATTAGTTTTCATTCATCCAAAATGAAAACCAGTAGAAATAAAATAACAATTTTCTTCGACACACAAAGCTTAGTGCAAACAAAGCATATGATTTTACGCGTGTTTGAACATGGAAATTTAGACCTAAATGGATATTAGTATACTTGATACGATAAAGGGATACCATCAGGTTACCTTTGATTGTCAGACAAGATTATTACGGACGAATGCACGTCTGAAGCTAAATGAGACATACCATACTTCAGGATCTGTCAACTTCAGTATAGCCGTTTACCCTCACACAATAAAGATTATTTTTGCATGTCAAAAAAATTGGACATGTCGAAAAATCGCAAATAATTTTTATATATTTATCGCTATTGGCTTTAGAATAAGGGTCATAATCTGATGTCAGCGATTGAGTGCTAAGAGGAAATCGTCCACATTCATATCATTTCGAACCAACAATGAGGGGTCGGGCGGAACGGAAAAGAACCCTTAGGGGTTTTTTTAACAGTTTTTGGGTGATGTATGCACCCCCGGTCACGTCTCATATGAAGTAGCTTCCTGCATAAGCGGTTTCATTATTCTTTTTGGATTTCAGACTGCTGAGATAATTTATTTTTGGATGACCATAACATTTATTAAATACTTGTTATTTTAAAATCAATTTTCTAGCAATATTGCAAAATGTTTGTTATAATGTATTCACAATGCTATTATTTTTTAAGTTTAAGAGTAAAGGAAAGGAAAGCCGAGTACCTAAGGTATGAAAATAGGATTGTTTTTAAGCAATAATTGGATTTCTATTTCAAGTGATACAAATTTCTAAATTCTAAACACAAACACACCAGCATCAACCCTAGTCCACACACAGCGCGTGATTTACTCAGTACCCGAACAAGACGCGTGAAGATTCCAGCCCTAGGGGAGGTGAGAATTGCGGGGGCCTGTCAAATAAGATTTTTTCCTCAATCGAAGGGCCCGAGGGCTCCCTCATGTCCGGTTATACAATTTAGGATGTAAGGGTGCTTGGTTCCATTTAGTCTGAACGATCTTGGACTGCGTTATCGAGCTTAACTAGCTTGGTGAACAAACTTTTATCGTTGCTTGTATTTGTCCCTGAGGTAAATTGATACAGATAATAAATAGTATAGCGAGACATATACATCCTTATTTACTTTTAAATTTTAGACAAAAACAAATAAATATGTAAAGTGACTAAATTTTAATCAGACGTGATTGATCTATAAAATAAAACCCATTCAAAATCATTGTATTTATTTTTGTGTAGTTCAATTCACAAATATAAAATAAGAGCCAATTTGTGTCTCCACAAAATGGATGAAAAAAAGATATATCTCATAAATTGGTAGCACTATATAATTCAATTTTCATATCTCTTATTTCAGTAACTCAAGATAGTTTCCCCTCCTTCACGCCCCACACTTGGCGAAGTGCCTGAATTATTTTTTAAGTGTTAAAGGTTTTGTGGAACCCCAGCTGGGGTCATAAATACATCCGGTGTTGATATAGTTGGATGTCTCTCAAGTGGTTTTTCATTTCGTAGATTCGTTTCGTGGAGGGTTCATAGTGGAGATGAAACGTGATATTTTGTTTCAAGATATACAAAATCCAAATAAAAAAGTAAGAAAGGCAATCTATAAGGATAGCTAGGTCTCAACAGGTCAATGACCATTGAGTGTGTAAGATTCCTGAAGTTAAAGGTATTTATTTCTTAATTCCCACTCGAGGCTGGTATGCGATGTGTCTTCGTAACTAGAGCACTTGCGGTTATTGAGATCTCTTGTGGCTTCTCGACATACCACTATGGGAAATATTCATTGTATTACAAGAATGCATATTGTTTTAAAATCAACATACATTTTTAATGAAAAATATATTTAAGTTAATATTTTTTACAATCATATATTTATGTAAATATCATCAAAGTAGATTCTATGTTTATATAAAGTATAAGTTAAATCACCAAAGCTAATAATAATTAAGTTGTTTTGTCATTAACGAAATCACTTCGCCAAAGTCACATATCCACTGTGCTGTATCGAATTTCATGCGGTTGTAACAGGACACCCATTGTTCAGAAAGGATATGACCGGAATGCGGTCAGAGTATTCTGTGAAACGAACCTAAGCAGACCAAGATAGGTAAAAATTAATGTATTTAAAGACAATTACGTCTAATATTTATAATAAAATATTGAATTAATGGTTTGCTGGTTTTACCATCAAATACAGATACCAGTATCACAACTCTAGACGATCATTACAGTTCCAGGGATTCACTGAGATCGCTGGAGATTGCGGCGGAACAGACTCCGAAGTCATTAACCACCTTTTTATAAGAAAACTCTCTGAAAACATTTGACTTTTATTCTAGCTAAGCGATTCTGCTATTCAAGAATATTAACTTAACCGGATGTTTTAATGGACTATAACTTAATTTTATGATTTAGATACGCAGATCATTAAGAAATCGGAAATACTCTGCTATTTCGTGAAGTATAAAAAATAAAAATAGGTATTTTTAGTGCGCGGTAGGTCACGCCCATCGTGTAATATAGTGGTCACCAATAAAACGTAAACGAGTTCTTTCCACTATAAACAACCTACTATAATTATAGCGGACGAAATTCCTCTTATCACGCTCATATTTCACCAAAGAGCCTAGCATTAGTTAGAATAGAAAATACAATGGCCCGGTGAATAAAAAAAAACATACAAATTACCTTCTTTCACCTCGATTAAGTGATCATTACAAGAGCAAATACCATTTATAATGGTACGGCGACACGGCGTAGCAAAAATAAAAAGCTCAGGAAATTGCGTATGCGGTAAAAAATAAATATACTGAGAAAATGGCGGGAAGATTTGACGTGACATGTCGCCATCTTGGAAATGTTTAGAAACGTCAATGAGGTCACGTATTTCTATTTTCTTAAACAAATCTCGATTTGAAACGCTTTCATTTCCCCTTTTTTGTGTTGAGCATTGCTGTTTATTCAAACAATAAACAGTTACGTGATGAAACAAACAGAATATTAACGGTGTCGGTAAGGCAGTTTTTCTTAATGTTAAGTAGAACTTATGAAATATAATAATACAGAATTAGTTAACTTATTCTTACTGTAATATATTTCTTCTGGCGTCACGCTTCTTATAAAAAGAATTACATTTCTTCGTGTCACTCACGTAGTAATGTGTGAAATAATATTTCTCAGCTAGAGGGCGCCTGAGGCAGTCTTAAGAGGTAGGGCGATCCCGCGATGTAGTAATTCAATACACAATATACCCCAAAGGCAATAGAGGTAGGCTTATGTACACGAAATGCGCGATTTGTATTTTTTTACTCGAACGTTTGCATTTATTCTATTATATGCACTGATAATCTCGATATTAAATATATTTTATTTATGTTTTGTTAAATGAACATTTAAGTTCTTTAAAATAGCATTTGTGGTGACAAACCAATAGAACGGAAAGAAAAGTGAAATAAAAATGTTACCAGCTTAAATGTCAATATAAAAGACGCTCCATTAGCGCTACCATAGACAAGACGCCACGTCGTCAACAGATAAGACGATCATTTCAAACAAATGGGAATTTTTCCCGTTTTCCGACTGCAAAATTTAAGAGTACAATTCCTTCGAATGATTGCGAGATTAGCTTGTCCTTTCAAATCGGATCGGAATACGAAAACTAGAAGATATATCCAAACTGGCACAAAAGAATTGGCGCGATATCGCGCGCTGTCATGTGTCGGCCATCTTGGTTTGCACTAAACGTTTGGAAATCGAGGTTCACCTCAGGGATTTGTCTATCATAGAATGAAAACGAAATTAAAATATACAACAGGTAAGAATATTTAAAGTATTAAATAGTACCGTATTATAAATAAATTAGGGATTTCGGCAATTAACCGTTCTGTAACCAATAATTATAGAACATTAAATTGTTAAATTTACTTTAATATGTACGAGTACAATTCTTATACAGTATGTTGCTATAAATACTTATATTATCATATATAATTGTCCTGACCGTTATGTTATAACTATTTATAACCATAACACGATAAACAATATAAACCACAACAATCAGTAGCACTACAGCATTCCAAAGTCATGTTATTTGGTCGCGTGACAAGAAATAATAAAAAGTTGAACGCCAAATTTGATACACTCCCAATTTTACAGTACATCTTTATCTAAATCGCAACATATAGCATTACAGTAGGACATGGAAACCACGTATAATTTACACCATCATTTGATTATAATATCACGAACGAAGTTACACTTTAATTCCTTAAAATATACAGCTGATTCAATCTAGTTTGTATCGTATATCACGGGCTATATTTTCGTGTATTTTAATTTATGATACCAAGACTATAAAAAGCTCAGCGTGTAGTTGAATAACTTTATATTTTGGGTGTTACTAAAATTCAAAATACTCTGGCTTCAGCTGATGACTACTGTTATTGGATTTTTACGTAAATTTCCCTTTTGTTGAGCTCATTGGCCGGATTATAGATGCTAATGTGCTTATTCGAGGGCCGCCCGATTTCACAGCGTCGATAAGCGGGTACTTGGAGATTTTTGGACGTTAAATGCGTGTCAAAATGTATTTTTGGGGGCAATCCTGCAGTTTATGGCCCGCCAAATGTACGTTACAATTTTATTAAGGTCAATCTCCATATAAATTAGATTGGCCGGGACCTCAATTACCTGACAAATTTATAAAATTGATGATTTTTATGTTTACATTGTCGTGTATGATCGGAGAAAAATGATATTATACATATTTGTAATTAACTATGCAAAAAATATAATCTGAATACAAGTTACGCCGAGAATAGTACAGTTACATATAACTTACTGACTTATTACTATACTTAAAACATAACGATTTTACCGCCATCTCACGTGGATACTTATTTTGAGTCACGCCGACTATTAGCCCGAGGTTTGCACACGTTTCTTTAGTGTGAAAATGGGATATAATTTTGGGGAAATAATCAAAAACCGGCTCGCGTGCCCAATGGGCATTAGCAGGGCCCTACCCAAAGCGGCCATGTTAATGTTGCCAGGTACATAACGCGGTATGTACGTAATGAGCCGAGGAAAATTGTGTTGCCATAAAAATAATTGTATTCTACCCCCTGTTTCTTGTACGTCACTCGATTAGGTACATTATGGTTTTTGTTTGGGTTTTCTATGGCTGTGCGGTGACTTGAAAATAGGGAAAATAGAGAAGTAGGTTAATCATCAAACCGTCTCTAAAATAAAGTCATTTATTTCCCCAAATACAATATATAAATCCATCTTGTTAGGAACACTTATAGTCTGTCTGTATATTTCAAGTAACCAAAAACCACATTCGCATTTTGATCTGACGTTAGACATGCTCGGAAACCGTAAATTTTCTAACTCGAACGTTCTCGAACGAATATTGGATTTATGTGTTTGATTTCTCCGACTTTTACGTTCGTAGTGAGTGCTCGAACAATGCTCTGTTTGCTTATTTCTGGAACTTTTCGTTGATTGTTACAGACCTGTTGTATATCATTCCTAATTCAGAAACAGTGATAGTTATTTTTAAAATGATAGCTTTTAAACTTCTAACTTTTTCTCATAACTCACAACAACGTTAGATCCAAATAAGACACTTTTCAATAACATTACGAAATAACTCTGTATAAAAATCCAATAAACAATAAAAATAAATAAATTGCAAGACTTAACAACTTCAAAGTTACTAATCGAATAGAAATAATTCATCTGTGTAAAAGAATGAAAAAATAATTAATTTCATTGCTATTCAATTAACAAGACTATCGAAAAATAACTGAACCGAACTGTATTGGACTTAACGAAATTACGCTATCCGGCAGATGGAGTGGTCTCGAGCACTTAGCACGAGTTAATAATATTTTGTAGGGTATCTTTTTATTTAGTTAATAATATATCTACTTAGAAGCAATCTTATCGATGAGTAGGTTTATATCTTGTTGTATCCACTTTAATGTAAAACATTCCTAAAACTAAACCATTCGGTCAACCCTGTTGTTACTGAGGCATGGTCGTTAGGACCCGGCTACCAGAATTTGCAATAACCGTAATAAATTACTATCCAATCCAAGTTGGTTTAATAAGACGCGCCCAGGATTTCGAGTACCAGCATTTCATAGAAGGTAAGATAGCCATTAATTTAATTGAGTTTGGATACAGTTTAGGGTTAATTGATATAATGTCGCCGGGTCTAAGGTTGGGGGAAATCAAAGGCCAACGAGTTATAGCGTAGATAGCGAAATTTAATAATTTTAGTGAATATTTTGCGTTAAAGTTTATATTACATGAATATAAGGTACTTTCTTATTTTTCCCTAAAAAATAACAGAAAAGTTGGAAAGATTTTAATTAAACTAAGGTTTCGGACAAAAACATTCTCAAAATGTATGAACTATAATATTAAAAATAATCAAAGAACTGTAAATGTTTGTATTGTGTCATTAAATAGTATTAAGTGTAATTTAATGGACGTTGCATTATACTTTATAAGATCTCGGAAGCCGCATGCTATATATTTTTATTTAAGTGTAGGATGTGTTGTGTAATAATAAACATTAAAAGTCAATGAGAGCACTTCTGGAGGCATAATTTCACTTGCTCGGCAAAACTGTAGCACCTGCTACCATCTGTGCCCCTCCAGACAAAGAAAGAGAAACACTCTAGTGTACAATTACGCGAACATTATTCACAAAAAACCATCAGACGAAAAATTATAGCCCTAAAAAGCATTACAACACATACTGCGGTGCATTGAAGTAAAGTGAAGTGGGGGGATCGAGTGGGGGAGGGGACCCAGACGGAGGGGGAATAATCCGATAATTATCGGCTTAACGGTACACGACATTAGCAGGTGGGAAACGCTGGCGTTCGGGGCTCAGGTGATCCCCACCTAGGTATTTTAGTGTTACATTGACAAACGTTGCCGACTGATAATTGATTTATGTGGGATTTTGCACGTAATAGGGTTAGATCTGGAAAAATAAAGGGCATTACGAGGGTTAAAAAGCGTATACGGGGGTGTGATGGGGGATGATAATTTACCTCATGAAATGAGAAGCTTATTTACGCCTCTCGGGAATTCATTGACTATTGTAACAAAATGAATGAATTATAATTGATAAGTCTAGTTTCACACAATGATTAAGCGATGACTGGAAAATGAAAATAGCTGCTACCTGCAATGGTATCTCGATAATGTTTTCATTTCATAATCAAACCAGATTTTATCGGACGAAGTTTGAACTCGCTTTGAAACCTGGCGCTTTGTCTATTGTTTTCATATTGTTAATGGAGTCTGGGCGGATTTAAAACAAACCAGAGCTGGATTATGACCCTTATACAGTTGTTGTAACTTACAATTGGTAGAAATAGAAATGTTTTTAAATCTCTAAAAACTTTTAGAAACTACAAACGTTATTTTTTGTTTTATTTATGACACTTGAATTTATTTTTAAAATTTTAGTTGACTGACAAATTTATATTTTTGTCCACAGTCGTGTCAATTTACAGTGTGTGTATAAAAATCTTTGGACAAGACAAATGTATATTCAAAACCTCATAAATAATACTATCACATTATAATGAATTAAAGTTTTTATCATTATAAAAACTAACGAAGAATGCTTCATAGGCTAATGGAAGTCCAATCTGGTATTATCAAATGCACAGCTTAAAACGATTCTCATGTTTGGCGCTGGATAACGTATGGTCTATCGAATTTTAATACCGGATTTACCTACTCTGTGGTAATATTAATCAAGCAGGCGATTTTAAGCCATCTATCGATCGGGTTATGATCGTTATTCGTGTGCTTTCAGCCTGATTGGTTTATGCGGATTTAACGCGTCTTTTGGAGTGTTTTATATTAATTTTAGTATCGAACTGTATTAGTTATTGTTAGTACTTTAAGCTAGAATAATATTAAGTTTAAATCTACTACGATTTGTGTACGGTTTAAGCAAAATAATGTTATTTCTATTATTTGCACCCGCTTCATTATCTGAAATTATGATTTCAGATAATGAAGCCAGCTGAGGCTATGGCCTCAGCTGGCTGGCTTGACCAGGGAAGGGACCTTTCTCACAAGAAAATAACAGGGAAGCAGCAAGTGTCAAAGCCATTTGCGCAAACTCTTTATTTTTCTTCCAGTGTAGACAGGTTTTCTGGACCCTTTTTCCTGCCTAAAGGCAATGCTTTTGCATCTTACCATATTTGCAGATGTCCATGACATCACTTACCATCAGATAGACGGTTCGTTTGTTTGCCACCAAAAATAATAATTCCATCGTTCATACCTGTAACAATACAATGAATACGATTAAATATTATAATTAGTTACTTATAAGCCCGGGCTGCTGGATACCCTGAGGACCGCCTAATTATTCCCAATTCAAATCTACCCACTTATAAGAATATTTAAGAAGATATAATATCTTGAGATTATAATACTGGAAATGATGTAAAGATTTTATTTATTTTCTGGACTTAATATAAATCTTATCTTATGTAATTGCGTTTCAAATCTAAGTAATATTTGCTTCATCTTCCAATATATTTTTATTAAAAACACGCACAATATTTTAACATTACCTAAAATACGACTATTAAAATTATCATGATAATAATTATTAAAAATAATTAATGGATCACGAAACAAATGTGACAAGTACTAATCCTTATTAATGGTTCCTTAAAAATTCATTAATTCCACTTATTGTATGAAAAATACGTCAAGTGAATTACGTAAAAATTATAAAAATTAAAAAAAAATAAAAATTTCGGATAAAACTATAACCCTCAATTGTAGGTGCGTCAAGTTTGAACCTGCATCCTCTATCTAGTAAAACCGTTCCGTCGCTACAACAATTGAGCTACCGTGTATCTATCCGCTTCAATGAATATAGCATTTTTTACATAATCACTATTCTCTCTTTTTTATTTTATATTTATTTTTAATTATAGTAAGTTTAACAGGACTTTTAGATAATTTCAGACATGATATACAAATTAATTAATAAAATGTAATTTCAGTAAGATTTAAAAATGATTTTACACAATGTGCCATGTCATGTGTGTTTTTATGAGGCTTTGCTACAGAGTAGCGGGAAAATATATAAGGTGAAATAACACTTCCGAAGTAGGTTAATTCTTGAGAGTAATGAAAAATAGTGCTTTCTACGAAACCTGTTGTTATTCTGAATTATTAGTGCATTAGTTTTAACACATTTAGTCTATTAGCTAACAAATTGTGGTTCTTGTTAATACATGTATGTTTGTTTGTGCTATATCTCAGCATTTTAAAGTTATTAATATAAAACTGATAAAAACTATAATAACAAAGAGATAATTTGCATTTGACAAAGGTTATGTAATTTATTGATAGACATAAAAAGTGCTAGGTTTGCAGATTTTGATTTTGTAGCCTTTTAGTTAAATTGGAGTGTTCGGCTTTCGCTATTGTTGACGTCGAAATTTAGTTCACGATTCTGCAAAAGTTTTTTTATTTTTTTTTTAACTTTAGCTTTTGATATTTTTTTAATATAATATAAGGTGGAATATTTAAAAATAGACACACTAGTCTCTAGCGTACATAATAGTGTATTAGAATTACCTCATGACCTAGATACAGTGTACAAAAATAGCCCAGGTGTAAGACATTTCACAGGCCACCTGACGCCCCCGGGTTTGATGCCCGGGTGAAATAGAGCGACAAACTATATACTCCTGTTCAGTCGTAAATAATTCACTTACGTCACGCGCTTTGACAAGACACTACAAGACTGTCGCAGTGGCAAGTTTAAATATAACTTCTATAATAATGTTTATATATTGATGGTAGTTAATGTAAAAGCGAGCAACCTACCTAAGTGCCTAAACCCTCGATGTACAGACAAGGTGTCATTACCAGGACATCAACCTCTGAAGTTTTAAAAATAGGTAAAAGAAATAAAATATTCTAAATTAAGCAAATATACGTATAAGTATTTGCAAATATGTTACAATAATTTTAATACGAAGCCTTATTTGTGATAAGCAACCAAAAATGTTATATCAATTTATTTTTATTATCTTTTAACTAAAAAAATCTTTGCCTTGATACATCGCAGGACTTTTAACACTAATAGAACTTAGTATAATTTTAAATTACTTTTTGCTTTCATAAAATTCGAACATACAGTTTATTCAAAATGCATATTATTTTAAGCATATAAACCGTCATAACTTAGTCGAGAGCCAAAATTAAAATAGTGAACTAGAAGCGGAACCCTAAGCCTTATCTGTTCCGTGATGGAGGTGACAGCTAAATAGATAACAACAGCAGATACACAGCAGCATCCATTAGCATTAGTAGTAGCTCAGATTTACATAAACAAGATCATAGTTTTACTCAGACCATACGTCATTCAGGTTCAAATTAATTATATTGTATACACACATACCGGTCCACTGTGATGTCACAATGAATTATATGAAGGTACTTTGAATGATTGGCTTAGCTATTTCAGGTTTAAAATCTTTGGAAGTTTTATTTATTACTAGCACTGCCGGCGGCTTTGTTTACGTACGAGCAAAATTGAAAAGTCACTCAAAGGTACGTAAAAATTGTATGTAAGAGTTTTTTTATTGGCTTTGTATTTTTTATTTGATACGTGCAACTAAACAGACAAACATAGAATATATTCAACGTACAGAACGAGTCCTACATAGAATTATTACACTTTACTTAGTACATAATACTTGATGACATAATCTGACAAAACTTCTTTATTTGTTAACCGATTTTAATGAAATAAACACTAAATGTTATGTCTTAGTCATTTCTAAGATTAGCGT
>JAPOND010000153.1:2384524-2395469 GCA_028829205.1 Ithomia salapia aquinia | reverse complement strand
TTCATTTCACGATTCTATCGGTATTAGCAAAACGATTAGTCTTGTTAATTAGATTTCATTTAGTTTCTGTGAAAGCCGTTTTGCGCATTGCACTTACAAACTCTTGACCGATTTTTTTCTATTTTTCTAGCTGATTTGAGTAGCTTCGCATTTAATTTTTTCTCCTAGTTATCGTAAACCGCTGGCAGCTTTTATCGGTGTATTTTGTTTCTCTTATAAGAATAAAGATACAACCCATTGTCAGTCAACTTTTGAGACTACTTGAATTTAATGAGAGGAGAGTTTAGTACCTCTATATTTCTTTTGTTCAAAGATTTGTTATATATAATACTAGTTGTTAACCGCGACTCCGTTCACGTGGAGTGTAAAAAGGAATTAGATGGTAACTTACTACTTATTGAACCCAATAAATAAACAGTAATAGCACAAATCCGTATAAAATAGTTTGCTATATTGTTTGTAATAGGCACTTCGAAAACTAATGTTAGTATTGTAATACAGTCATTGAGAATAAATTGGCAATTAAAACAAGTAATATATAAAGTTTATAGGATAAGACAGTTATGTTAGAAGATTTTTTTTGTTATAATCTAACAAAAAAATCTCTTCACCTTTATAATATGAACATGATTGAAACGCAAGGTAATTTACAATACATGTTTTTTCTCGACTCCCGGGATTTTGCATTTCTTACGTAAGATTACCTAACTTATAAGATTTTTTTTTAGAAAACAAGGTTTATTAAGATTCGCGTGCCACTGAATATCTCATAGCCCACATGTGTGGAACCTCGGCCTTAGGAACAACATGAAATAAAATAATCTTAAGTTAAATTATTTTACCTCTTGGCTACTTTTGTTTTGTTACTGAGATATAAGTTTACACCGAATGGTGTAAAAGTACAAATATGGAAAAAAAGTTAGAATAATTAGTTATAATTTTAGAAAAAAGCCTCATAGATGTCACCACCGTCTCGATAAAGACGATCATATGTAGAATGCTTAACTCACCAAAACAAGTCCTGATACTATAGCTCAATTGATCGATCGACAGAACTGTCGCGGGTTCGAATCCCTTTCCATATCAGTTTAGATTTCATTCCATATTTATTTGAATGTAAAAAAATTAACATGGCTATAAGTGTTTAAAGATATTTTCATAATGTTTGAAAATATCTTGAAAATATAAAAAGTATGTTAAAGTATTAAATCTTAAACTTATGTAAAAATTTCGACATGAAGTCATGCCATCCAAACATGGCAACCATATTTGACCCCGACATGGAAACTAAACGACTTATTGTCATCACATAATAATAATAAAAACAGAATGACACAATGATTCTTTCCTTTACTTGAATAAGATTTACAAAAGTACGGTCCGTGTAAAACTATTGAGCCTATTGGCCTAGTGGTTAGTGCGCTCTGCTTAGGCTGCAAAGGACATGCATTCGATTTCTAGACCTATAATTTTTTGTGAGATCCACAGATTTTTGTTTCCAGGGTGTACTTTGTATTTCAATATTTGTAAGACTTCTAAAATTACAATTATTTTTCTACTTTGGGAGTTTTTTTATTTAAATTATAAAAAATATTGTTGTATAAATAATAAAAAAATCCAACAAAATATAGCTTATATTTATGCTATAATTACCAAAATAACTTTTAACAAAGAAATGGACGACAATCCATTATGATTAGATATACCTATATAATTATTTTAATACTAAAATAAGCTATCAATAGTAATTATATGTAATTGGTTATTTGATGTTAGTAGAATAATTTAAACTCCATAATCATTAATAAATATGATTTTTTTAATTTTATTCGTAATCGACTGGAAGAAATATGTAAAAGACACATACCTATATTAGTTATCTGGACTATTTTTTTTAAGCATAATTTTTAGTTAAGCCTGATGCAATAAATCATATTTACTAGATAAATTAATGAATATACTTGCTTAGTGTATTTTAAATTTATGATGGTAGTTGTAAAATCTTCCATCTCGTATTATATGGAAATAAAAGGAATATTTTCTATAAGATTCATTTATTTGGAAAATAAATCTGAAATTAATGACAACATTTAAATGAAAGTGGACATGGATTGCTGTCCACTTCCGTATCCGTTGCCAAAGTGGCTGCCACCGTTGCCGAACTGGTTGTAGCCGTTGCCGGACTGAGCTCCTGTGTCGAAGACCTGGCTGCCGCCGATGTCATGGTTGTCTGTGTTATCGGCTTGAGTGATCTTAAAAGAAAAAGAGATTCTGTTAGCTAGTTGTGACAATATTAATGATATGAATTAGGTAATTAGGACACTCACCGAGGAGAAACTGTTGTGGTGTTGGCCGGCGTCGTGGAAGTCACCGAGACCGCTGTTATGGAAGCCTTGGCTGCCCATACCGCTTGCACCATTGTTGAATTGGCTACCGCCGTAACCTCCACCTTGAGCAAATCCACTGCCACTTGTTCCCATGCCTAGACCGAGACCTAAGCCATTGCCCATACCGAGACCTAGGCTATTGCCCATGCCGAGACCTAAACCATTGCCCATACCGAGACCTAGGCCAGCACCACCACCGAGGCCTAGGCCATTGCCCATACCGAGACCTAGGCCAGCACCACCACCGAGACCCAAGAAAGTCTGAGGCATAGCTTCGAGTGCGACAACGCAAGCCAAAACAGTGAAAAGCTGAAAATAAATTAATGTTATTAAAACATGTTAAGAATTTAAAATAATTTAAAAATTACAAAAAATATATATTTCTTTGAAATATTAAGAATATTATTTTATTTATTTAAACTTTTGTGGTCCACGATGACTATTTATGATATATGGATACTTCGATATTTATTTATCGTTTTTACGTCAATTTATTTCAAAACAATGTCGTATCCATTCGGGATTGTTATTCACGATCTCAAAATAAATATATTATAACAAGAATGGTATTATATCAAATGATATACTCACTATGCACTTCATATTGCTGGATGGGTTCTTCGGTGGTGCTTGAGACTGCGACTACCAGTGTTTAAGTGATTAGAAATATTCAAACTAAAGCTTATATAGTCGAATGAAGTAACATCTATTATGAATTAATTAATGATTGTTTAATGAGATAAGAGATTAGTAAACTATTTTGAATATTTTTCCGGGGAATTACTAAATCAAAGCTCGTTAAGAAAATCATTGGGTGACAAATGTTCACAAATTAAGTTAATTTCCACTACGTCTAAAAAAAATTGTGACATTTTGGAAATCATAATTTTTCGAGATGAACTCCAGCTGGCAGAGGAAAAAAAATGTTGAAGGAGTCTTTACAGCAAATAATCTGACTGTATATGTATAGATTTATCAGTAATTTCAATGTTCACCAAAATTATCAATTGAGTTTCTCACTTTATCTTGAACCAATTCAGAGTTTGTAATTTATTTTCCGGTTACGAGATGAATGTTCGTATTACGGGAACAAATTGACTGGGTCGCGGTTCAAAGATTTAGATGTTTGAAACATTAGGAAGCTAGGACTAAATTAATTTATTAATTGATTTCAGAATATGGATAAATTGCACTAATGTGTATCTGAGGTAAAGGTATAATTTACCTACTTCTTTAATAATTTACTCTGATTAAAGTTACAAAAAACATTTGGACTATACCTATATATAATATTTTGTTCCTGTACAAATTTGAACAAACAGAGTTTCGTACAAAAACATATATGTGCTAAAGCATCGCCACATTCAGCTTTCCAATGAACAATTCCATTCAAACGAAACCTGCTGACTAACAATAGCTCTTGAAATGCATCAGGAATTTATTATATTTAAGTCAATGGTATTTTTAAATAGTATTTTATTACTTTAATTTGTAAACTGACTTATATATAGAATTTATGTTGAGAAAAAAGTGAAACTGCCTTAAAATCATATAAAAACATCGCATATAGATCAACAGTGAATTAATTTGATAATTTTACAATCATATTCTATGCGAGTATAAAACATTGGTTGGGTATTTTTCAGAAGTATTTTATTTACAATCAAAAAACAAAGAATAATCAAAATGGCTGGTGCAAATTGTAAATATACCCATCATGGCGATCGTTTCAGTCAAACTATTATTCAAGTTTGTGACGTCATATTTGAATTGTAAATGTGTGCAAATTGTGGTTGTTCCAAATAAATGTTTTCCACACGGGTCAGTTTCAAGTCTGGCCACCGTATGCGTTGTAGAGTACAAACAATAATAAACCTAAAACAGAGTTCTCTATGTTAAATAATTATTAAATTTATATCTTCATGCCAACCTACTATCCTCAACATACGTTTGATAGAGTTTGGCATTTGTCTTTTCTTTAAATACTTATAGTATAGGATCCCGCTATAGAACGATTTTTTATTTTTTTTTAAATGATTTCTCTTCTTACTTTAAAAGACAAATTACATTCCAATCGAAAGTATGAAGCCCATATAATATAAAAAAATACAGATAAAAAAGATATACGTTAAGATAAAAAAACAAGAATAAGTAATATTACTACATTTTTTTTTAATTGTATATGAATCATCTGAAATATAACTATGATTCACGTCCTGAACATTCTTTGTCTTAAAACCAAACCAATAAAATGTTTTTGGGGAAAAAATAATAAATTGGTTATTATAAAAATACTGAACTGATTTTTTTAAGATAACCCATATTTATCTAATAATCTATTTATTGAGATATTTAATTGGATATAAAATAATATGGCGGGATCTTAGACTATGACATATATTTGGTCTCCTCTTCTTCCAACCCTCCAACTATATCTCATATTTTTCCATGTCACGTGTTCCTCATTCCTCCGCATCACTCATCCATGCCATGTGACCACAATACTTATCTGACACTTGGGGTCTTTTCTTATTTTATACATTAAGGATCAAAAATATCTATCATTAGATAGATTTTATGCTGTTCATTCAAAGAAAGAAATTAATTGTTTTAAACTCAGTAATTTTCTTTACACCCACAAATAAACTTTTAATATTGAATACTTCTCAAACATACCAAACTTTGTTTCTTTGTCAAGACTTATTTAAGATAAATTAAGCTATTTTATATAAATCCATAATTGTTTTTTTGGAATATTTTTTAGTTATTGCAATATTATGTTGGATTCCTATTTCTGCCTACCTTACCCATCTTTTGAATATTGTTTTTCTAGATATAGCATAAGCGTATTAAGACATAATTCGTCTTTGTTTAAGTTCACTTAGCTTCAATAAGCTCAGCGTTGAGAAAGTAATCTCGTTTAAAGCTGCTTAAATCGGATTAAAATATGTACAGAAATGTTTTATATACTTTGCGATAATCCGATGGTAGGTTGCAATGACCTCATTAGTAGTCCCGTCTTTAATGTTGAAAAATGGTTACAATATATTTCTTACTTATTATAGACTTACAATAAAATTTTCTCTTAAAAAAGGCAAAGTATCTTTTTAATAAGGTAGGTAATAATATGTTTTCATTGCTTTAAAATGTTAATTTAGTGCTTGGCTTATTCTAAAACACGCCGTTAGTACAAAAAAAAATATTCTTACTATTGTTTTTCTCCTAATTTCTCATTTACGCGCACATTGAAAGTAGCAATACTCTGAATGTTTTTTCGTCCTCTACTCTACAAGATACTCATTCCACTGCTCATGCTGTAGCGATATCCTGATGTCCTGGATATCTCGGGATGATAGTGTTTCCATGGTCGTCCACAGTCAACTTTAAGGCATAAAGATTGTCTAGACGCTCAGTGCCATATGGAATGACCGGAGGAAAGGCTGGCAGAAGTAGCATAGTGCAACTTTTGAGAGCACTTAAAACTTTCGTGTCCCGTAAGGAATAGCTTGGCAGCTGTTCATCAATATTAACGAAGTATTTGGCATTTGCTCTAGCCATTTGCCGTTTGAGAATATGGCTTTATTTTCTCTTTAAAACTCTTAACAGTTTGGATTCCTGGTAAAGAACGCTTCAGCCCAAAAAATATGCACCTGTAGATTCAGCTTGGAGCTGTTTTAGCACACGAACCTATCGAACCAAGGTTGCGATGTACCACCAATATATCTATGCCCTGCAGTTTATCTTTGGTTACAGCGGCGGCGATATTAATCCACATTAAATTAGCTCATTTGTCATTGCCAGAATGCGGTTCCGTGCCAACCCCAGAATACGGTATACAGTAGTTCTGTGTCACTACTTCACGCAACACACAGACCACACGAGTGTAATACACTGCACATCAGAACAATCCATTCGTGCAGTCAAAAGAAAGCAGTGATTCTTCGATACAAATGGGTGCCAGGGGGTGCTTTCATATCCTTAACCAGGACCACTGAAAACCATCGATAATAGACTTATAAATGATTTCAATAAGTTTTTTCTATGAACGAAATTTTTTGCATTAGCAGGTACTGTTTATTTTTCAAACTTTTTTTGAATAACAGCTTGTTCTATATTTTTCCCATCGAATACTTGAACAGTTATTTCCTTTTAATAATTTATTTTATAATTATCTTATAAGAACAAAGAGACATTCGATTATGAGTAAAATTTGGTGGATAGGTATCTATCAACCTGGAAGGAGAGTAGAATTTTGCAAAGTGTTACACACTCTTATACGTCACGAGGCAATGCGGAACATTAGTTAACACCTATTAATGAATCAAGGCAGAAAATAGTAACAGCAGAAATGCGTTTTGAATATTTTGCTATATTTTCTTTAAAAGGCACTTAATGTTACCGACGCGAACATTCATCATGTTTTTTAATATGACAGGTAATTTTCTAATATAACACCGTTTGTTCTAACCAAAAATCTCATCAGCTTAACATTAACAAATATTAGAACTCAAGGTAATTTAGAATACATGAATTTAATGGTCTCTACAGCTAGTTTAACTTATACAAGGGATAAACTCTACAAAACGATCATTAAGATTCATGTAAGACTGAATTTTCCTTCATTTATGCATTATCTCATCCTTAGAAATAAAAAAAACAACGAACAAATCTTAATAATATTTTCATTAACATTCAAATCTAAGGGTTCGATGGGTCACTTGTCCACTTTTGTTAGTAAGATATAATTTTAAACCAAAAAGGATAAAAGCATGTTAAATAAACATAACACGTACAAAACTTTTTACGTAAGGTCTGGTCACAAAGATTCTTTTCCTTGTATAAGATTTACTAAATATTCCTCCTTGCCTAGCCCTAACTACTAGACAAAAACCCATGGGTTTGATTTTACAGACGGTAAAATTCTGTGTGATCTATTGTTCCTAGACAGGTATGGATACTGTGTGTTCGTATTTCTATGTTCGTCAAATCCTTGCAAACCGAAATCTATAGTATAATTATAAATAAATATTGAAAGTATTATAATGATAAAAAAGTTATGAAATCCAATCATAGGTATCCCAAACAAGAATGGACTAAAGTAACTGTCTACCATACAATAGATTATAATAATTATAAAAGTACTGCGACGTAATAAGTTACCAAGACAGGTTAATTTAATATTAATAGACCGATTTAAACTCCATAATCATTAATATATTTTATTGTGTTAGGGTTTCATTTTCTTAGTACATTTGATTATAAAAGATTTAATATTATATTTCTAACTCTCCCAATACGTAATTTGGATATTTTGTACTACAATACTGTATAAACCTAATTTATACTTTTATAGACAAGGCTTTAGTAATCGCAATTAAGAATTGATATTCGCAAGGTTAAAACATTGCTTATGTTTTATTCACAGGTTAAGTTGATTTACTTGAGTAATATACTTTTAGATTCTAAGACTTATATTACAAAATTCACGTCTTCTTCACTTCGCAAAGAATTATGCTTCTTCCTGTTCAGAAATTGAATGAATAGAGTTCAACGTTCAGTAACATGTACGTTTTAAAGAATCGCCACATTTAGTTTTCCGATGAACAATTCGATTCGAGCGAAACCTGCTGACGAACAATAGCTCTTGAAATGCACCGAGAATTTATTATATTTTACTCGTTGTATTTTAAAATAGTCTTTTACCACTTTATTTTGTAAACAATCTTTATATATACGTATGTTGTATTTATTATTTTTAAACCTGACAACTCAAAAATTAAATAAAAAAACAAATTACTTAAAGTTAATTATTTTTTCTAGAAAGAAGTCTAATATAAGACAATTATATATATAATTGTCAGGAGTGACATGACATCAGGAGTGACATGCCTCATGGTAGATTAATTAGCAGAGTGACGGGAAGGTATCCAGGAAGTCGAAGGTAGACCAGACATTTGAATAGCCTTTATCATAAATACGAAAAGGAATTGATTACCTGTTCAAACAGATAAAGAGGTCATGGCAAAGCGTTTGTAAAAAAAGTGATTCAAACAATAATATACATAAAAAAATTCATTTATTTATATAAAGTTTACTTAGATACGCTTCATATCTTCTCAATCGTATCAAAATCTGAAGGTAACTCCACGTCAATAGATACCGATTCCTCTTTCGATGCCGTAGCCTATTCCGGAGCCGGAGCCGTATCCTATGCCAATACCAGCACCGGCACCATAGCCCAAACCTGAACCGGATCCGTATCCAATGCCAATCCCTGATCCGTATCCAGAACCAGATCCATAGCCTATGCCTGTACCGGATCCGTAGCCAAAGCCTGAACCAGATCCGTAACCTAGGCCAACACCGGAACCGTAACCTAATCCGAGGAGTCCGAAAGGTTTTGCATTGATACAAGCCGCGCAGACCAAGAGGATGAAAACCTAGATATAACAATAAATTATTAATTAAATATGATAAATCTCGTATTTTTTTAAACAACTATATTATATTAATTCAATTGTACACTGACCGTTAACTTCATGTTGCGTTTGAATTCCTGACTTCTGTTAGAATGATAAAATTTATCCTAAAACTTTGGTTTATATACTAGTTTATTAAAACCAGAGTCGTTAAAGCTAAGAATTATTTTGGAAAACACAGACGTTAATGAACTAGGTTTTTTTCGACCAGACATATTAATGACTGGTTGAAAAATCACATTATCCAACGTCATCAAGAAATTTATTAGAATAACTGTAACTCGCGACTTCGTCTGCCACTTACATGTTTTTCTTCCTACCTTTAGACCTATCTATCGTAAACAAATCTATATATATTTTCTTTTTGTATTGTAATTATTGAAACGATTGCTTATTGTGTTTATTTTGCCTTGTAAAAATATCCTATACTATTAACTAAAATACATTCAGCAGTAATGTTATATTTAGCGCTTGTTTCCCAAAGATAACGATCCGTGCCCGTATCATTTTATTTATTATTCTTTAAACTTAAATAATCTTAACACGGATATAATGTTCATAGATATTTGAAACAAAATTATTACATTTAAATTTCACAAAAATCTGTTACGTAATTTGTTCGTGGGGTGTGTAAAAACTGACGCACAGACAAACATTCTAAAAACTGTTGGTTTGTTGTCAGTTATCCTTATGAAGACCATATATTTGTATTATAATGTAGGTACATAGCATTATGTGTATTATTTAAAGAAAATTGCTAAAAAATATGGGAAAGAACAAACAACGAAAGCACAATTTCTGAATATTATTTGACTAGTTAAATAAAAAAGAACTAGTAAAATATTATCATTTATATTTATATCAACAATAAAGTGCTTGTAAAATCAGTAACATTTCGGCTTAGGTATATCATTGAATGAATAGTACGAACTGAAATGTTAAATTTTCTTTCCTCTACTTCTATGGTAAGTCGCAATGACTTTATTAATAGCCCAGAGTAACAATCTATAATATAGACTTTATCGTCGACAACACATATCTACAGTTATATACATAGCTTAACTTAAAATTCAACTACATAGCTAAAATATTACATTTTCGTCTGTACAACAATACTTAATCTAGGTATTCAAATAGCATTTTTGTTTGCTTGCATTCAACTGAAAACTATTTTTATTTTTTATGAATGAACTAGCTAGTTTGTTACCGTTGACGTTGTCTGCGTGGAATTCTTATATACCTACTATTTGAATCAGATATTGCTCAATATTTCATTGATTTCAATTATGTTTTTAATGGTTTTCGGAAAATCAGTACAGCCGTTTCAGAGATTAGTCGGAAAAAACAGACAGACAAAAATTGAAAATAAAAAAATGTTACATTTACATAATAATAATATACATATGCTTTTAGTAAGAAGCGATAATTTTAATATTACAACAGACTAATTTTATTATGTATACATTATAAATTAATGCTCACATTCATTTCTTTTCCCAATTTTCGCGTCAATCAGTGCTAAATATTATTATGATAATAAAATGGAGGGGTGTGATAAAGATAATTGAATTGACGTGATTGTATTTTACAAAATATATGTTTAGCAAAATACAATTACTGCAAAAAAAAAACAGCTAGAACCCTTTTTTTCTAAAAACAAGGTAAGGAATCATAAGTTCCAACTCTGATTAAAATAGTGATCATGTATTTTTTTAATTATTTAGACACAAGGTGATTATGTACGAATATGAATTCAAACAAATATATACATTGAAATTTTATTGATTTATGTCAACATTCATTAGATACACTGAATATCTTCTTAGTCATATCAATTATAGCCACCCTCAACAGGTACCAACTCCACTGCCGATGCCGTAACCTATTCCGGCGCCAGATCCGTAACCTAAACCGGCTCCGTACCCAAAACCGGATCCGTAGCCCATGCCAATCCCAGACCCGTAGCCTAGGCCAGATCCATAGCCTAGACCAGATCCGTAGCCTAGCCCAAAACCGGATCCGTATCCCATGCCAATCCCAGATCCATAGCCTAAACCAGATCCGTAGCCAAGGCCAATT
>JAPOND010000153.1:928220-938447 GCA_028829205.1 Ithomia salapia aquinia | reverse complement strand
GGTGTTTTTTTATATAGTACTAATGCTTTAACTGATTTGGTTATATCGACATGGGAGGCTTAATAAATATCCTAAAATATCTACGAAATGCAATGGACAAGCCAATCTACTTCCTAAAATTGATCCGGTCAAATTATTTTACTTACGTTCATTGTCATTTGTTTAAAACTAATTTTATTATTTATTATAGATAATTTTATTAAATAATTATTTTGATATTTTACATAGTATAACTAATAATGCATACAAACATACCTGATAAAAAGGAGATAATCGTCCAAATCCCAATGGATTTGCAACAACAACACTGCAATCAGTGGATTACATAAATGTATTTATTATTATGATTTAATTTTTACTCAATATATGACATTTTTAAATTTGCAAAATAAACTAAATAACTGAATATTTTTTGTTGTGCAAGTGTGTGTAAAAAAAAAATCTCAATTTTTTGCGGAATTGTTATGAAATTATTTATAAATATACATACAGATATCAATGTACATGTTTAATCTTCACAGAAAAGGTTTATTGTCTCTTTTTATCTTATACAAAAAAATAAGGATAGTACAAGTAACAGTTATCCTACCAAAATCATTCTATAAAAAACTAAACAAGTCTCGCGATGGAGCTGTTTATTTGTAAAAAGTAATGAAATCTAGACAAAATCTTGCAAAGTCTAAGGTTCCTTAGTGAGATTTATTTATTATTATAGATAATGTTGTGAGATTTGGACGTTGCCTTGTACCCACTAACGTATAAAAAATGTTGAGTCGAAAGTCTTATCCAGTAAATGTTGAGACTCTATACGCGGACCATATAAAGAAATCGCAGTTCCGTTACAGGCTAGTGTTTTACAGAATATTTTTAGTGGGACTCTGGAGAAGACTACACTGAACTTTCTTTATACGTCAGTGGGTACAAGGCAACGTCCAAGTCTCACAACATTATCTATAATAATAAATAAATCTCACTAAGGAACCTTAGACTTTGCAAGATTTTGTCTAGATTTCATTACTTTTTACAAATAAACAGCTCCATCGCGAGACTTGTTTAGTTTTTTATAGAATGATTTTGGTAGGATTTAACTTCTTTTTGTAGAAACGTGGGCTTATTGATTTATTTTAAAATATTTTCTTATTTGACACACTTATTTTGCTTTTTCAGTGCCATCTAGCGACGTTTGCCGGTATTACCACACTCTTAAACAAAATGCATTATATTTTGACCAAATTTTGATTTTTATTTATAAAATATAGGATAATTACGCTGGATATATTTATGTACTAATAGTAAAAGGTTGCATTAACATATGGGTAACACAGTTGATACCAGCTGAGGGTTCTTCATCATCCGATGAAGTATCTACTTCAGACCTTCGATTTTTTACATCAAATGAAGTGGCCCACTTAGTAGAATATATTTTGTACAGACAGTATGTCGATCTGAACTAAATTTGTTTAACTCTTGTGTTTTCTAATCAGGGTCACCAGGTACTCCAGACCTTCGATTATTCTAGTTTTTATAGTTTTCCCTTTATGTGGTCATTAAACCCTAACTCTGTACCAAATTTCAGCTCTCTGAGTTTATGGGAAGTACTAGTTCTATTTTGATGATCATGAGTGAGTGAGTTTCATAAATGCGAAACTTTGGGTTCCCCTAACTTCAGAACTAAATTACTTACAGACTTGAAATTTTTGATTTTACGTATGTGGTTATAGCTTACTTGATGACGAAAATTTCAGCGTTCTGGTCTTATCCAAAGGTTCTCAAATAGAGGCCTGAAAATGCGGCGAAATGGTTCCTGTAAAGTATGGTACGGCAGTGTTAGCTTCGCGCTCGACTTGTGGGGCCACTCCCGTGCCCCCTGATATAAACTTAATTTACAAAAATAACTAGAAAGGTAAAAGAAAGTTACTGTATGTGACTTTATCTTAGTTGTTATAAAATATTAGTACTTTTAAATGTTCATAGTCAAAGTAGGCTAATATTTAAAAGTTAGTGAACCTAGTTGTAAATCTAGTTTCTAATAAAACCTAATAAGCTCTAAGAAAATTTATGACATATCAAAGAATCTTCAAAGTGGTATGCGCTAAACGACCTCTAATTAAGGTCAACACACTTAGCTATTGTAAAACTTCAACTAAAACTTTTCCAATATGGCTTCAAGACAAATCTGATATCACATTGTTTAGGACAAGTGACAAATGACTAACATCTTATATTTTGTATTTTATTTGTCTTCTCAGACGTATTAGCAATATTAACATTCTAGACTATACTAGTAATTGTACCTAACTTAGTTATTTATATCATCTAAAATATATATATGCTAATGATAATTTACTTAATTTAAAATTTTGAATTCAAAGACTACAATTTGTAAGCAATAGTGACTATTGTCGTATATTATAGGTATTATTATTAAGAGGAATATCAAATATAATAAAAATGTTTTAAAAATTAAGTGAATCTTTAGCTCGGTGGTCAGGGGTCTGCAGTTCATTTTATTTGAAGTGTTTCACAGAAAGTCGATGTCAAGTTATTATAGTTGCATTTCGTACGATGACCCAGATGCCAGCCTCTCTATGCCTTTTCCTTCATCCTTATCTGAGAGTGACGACAACCAGTTTCCAGCCGAACTATTGACAACGGTTGATTGACTTCTTTGATGTCGCAAAATGTTCCTGCAAGACAGTATCCACATGTTACCACATCCAGACAGACGCCTGTTTTTGAATTGCGAACTATTCAAAATCTAGAATGGTATATTAGTGCTTGAAAATACAAAATACGAATATGGTATAAAGTCACTTTGGTACAAATTATTATAATCAAACAAATTAATAGTGGCACAGGTCATAAATCACGCCTTCAATACCTCAGGAACCACTAAATCATATGCGTCACAGGTCATGTATTACGTCACCACTTAAGCTATAATTAAGGCGCCAAGTTTGACTTGACTAATTAGGCCTTGTCTTGAGACACCGCTTAGAATATTATTGTGCTAAACTTCTATTCTTACCTAAATTATTATGTTTCAGTACTTTGTGATTAGGAGAATAATTTACTTATCCTTTTATTTCCTTCTATTTAATAACCCATACATATTTTTGACATAATAATTATGACTATTTAAATTTATGTTCTTTTATATATAAATAAACCTACTCATTAATTTATTTAACATTTATAAAACATCTTTGTTAATTGTACGTCATTTATCAAAAAGGCTTTAAAGGGAATTACTAATAACATCTTTGTACAAATTTACATTTACTTTCTTAGGCATTTAATACCTTTTTACGGCCTTACAGTATGAAATTATTATGTTTGCAAATAATAACTTACGTTTATAGTATTAAGACAGTGAGAACGTTAGTCTTACTACTTAGAAACCTTTACTTAATACATCTTTTATGAGTACGCTCTTCCACTTCCATAATATAATATTAACTAAGAAACGTATATATTTTGTAAAATATACAACATATTGCCATTATCGTTCGTTAGTGCTAGTTAGATGTATATTAAACAAGCAATGGTGATCGTTTAATAAGGAATGTCGTGGGATGCTACAGGGTTGGTCATTTGGCCCCCTACTATATAAAGGCGACACGAGGCATGAATAAATCATTAAATATGAGCGTAAGCGTTTAATGCACGCCCAATTAGGGTGCAGCCGTCGTAAGCTTAGTGACGGTGGAACAGGCATTTTAGTCAGATCAATAATTAATAAAAACAAAATATTAGGTATTATCAAATTAACATCTGTATCATCAAATCCTTGTTCAGAATTATCCAAAAAGTTTTGTTCTCTAGTGACGATAACATATCAATAATTATCAATCTTGTAGTAAATAATTTAATTTTGTTACTAAATTTATATATTTGATTGTTTGTTATAAGGTAAACTGTATACCTGTGGATAAAAGCTCTCTAAATTCTTAAATTAAAGATAATAAAATAAAATCTAAAAAGTAGGTATTACATTTGATCTAGGTTATTTTATGTCTATTTCTGAGGTGCGGCATGTTAGGTACATGATTTATTGGTCAATTTGATTCTTGGTTTTCTGTAACATAAATGCTACTTAAATTGGTATTTATATCTTCATTTTAATCTTCTTAAATAAATGATTAGTTCTTAAGGTGAGTTGTAAGTGATAACGCATCTAATATAATTTTAATATTAATGTTATCGTCGGAGAATAGTTATCTGTTTTGATTTTGCACTACTATGGCTGTATCTTTGTAAATCCAATTTCAGAGTTAACCCCTTCCTTTTTCATTTTTATACATATTTGTTATTGTCTTACTTGACGCGAACCGTGCAATATATAGCCCGTTATAATCTATTAAGGGGCGTTTAAAAATAATCCCCTGGGTTGCGGAGATAGGCGCCGTAATAGGAAGTCATTTGTCATAGACGGTATGATATTTCAAATGCGTTCTGAAGTTTCACTCTTAAAACAACAGTCGTTTAGGGTGATATTGCTATGTAATGAGTTTGACAGTAATAAACTGGATGGGTGCTGTATTTCTTATATACGAGTTTAGGTCTTACGAAGTTTGGAATAGAAATTGTAATGCTGTGGTCAAAAAACCGTGATTTAATGATTGATTTGATGTTCTTGTTTCACGCATTGTCAAAAACTAAGTGAAATTATAATTTCTGTAATTATATTTAATTGTTTTTTATTTTTTTAATGACGTTTATTATAATGATATAGAAGTTTTATATAAAAACGATATATTCAAGATGTTAAAAGATGTAATGTTGAAATCCAATCATCCTTGATTACATATGCTTTTAAGTGATAAGATAATTTGGTACAATATCTAAGATGTTATTTTGGTTTCAGGTAACCGACGCAATTTCTATTCATGGCAGGTGCAATAAGATAAGTGACTGTGTAATCAGTGTAAAGATTTTATCACAAAGTGGTTGTCAGTTTTGAATTTTGGTACATTTAATTTTTTTAACGTAATTTTATTTTGTGTTGTACATAATACTATTATTTTATAATCTTATATATATGTATATATATATGTATCTCTGTAGCATCCATTAAACCTCAACGGTTATCTCAAATTTACCCGACCTGTGTTGTCATCAGCACCTTGCGATTTTTTACAGTAAGTGAACGAAATTATAAGGTGGTAGTTTGGGTGACTAATAACATTTCGTATTTTTTTAATTGAAAGTAAGTAAATGGAAGTTATTATAAAACTAGGTAAAATAAATAATTAAATTAACATATAGGTACCCTTTTTAATTTCGAAGGTAAGCAAATAATAAAACATCTGAAATGTTACATAAATATAATTTAAAAGTGATGCAGGAGATGATATTTTTTAAATATACCATATCCATATATATCATCACGTTCGCGCTTCGGTGTGTACAATTTAACTGATAATATCAACCGAGCTTCAGGCAACGCCCTAAATTATACAAAGAAAATCCCACCAACATATCTGTAATTGTAAATTTCTTACACCCACGCCCATAAAAACTTTAATATTTGTGATATCTTACGCATCTGCCAATACTTCATGAAATAAATTTAAACTTAATTTAATAATCTTTTAATCATAATATATATTTCTTAACAAGGGAATGCCTAATCGCTGTTTATCTGAAGGGTCTAATAAGATTGCTATATTTATTTAAATATTTCATCCCAGTTTTCGTAATAATATACAAACGGATTACTTTTAACAATCCAATATGAAAACCGTTTACACGAAGCAGAACATCGATTTTGTATTACAAGGTGTACTTTTATACTTATTTAGGCAGCAGGTGTAATGTTATATAAGACAAAGAACGCGAATCTCTGACATCGCCTGTTTTGTGTTTCGAGTAATAATGTTTATTATTTTGGGCTCAGCAAATATTTATAACTCCTGTTAAAGGTGAAATGCTTTTGCCTAAATTGTAAATACGCTTATCACTCTGTATATTGAGGCTTATTGGAGTTTCTATACAATTATATAGTATTACGGGATTTATTTTTTAATACTCTAAACGTTATATATAAGATCCTTTAATAGATGGTTTTCTCGCGTGATTTCAAGATATCGGAATTTAATTTTCTTCTTGAAAAAGTAGTAATAAAGTGTGGTGTAAAAATAATATGAATCCGCTTGTTCTTTGTAAAAGAAAAACATACAAACTGGTACATTGATAATAATAGTTTAATTCTATAAATAAACAAGAAACACTGCTGCAACTAATCTTCACTTACACCTCGAACTTGGCTGAAATAGTCAATTAATTTACCGACTTTGTCCAATTTGTCTGCGTGAGTTAGCACTTCCCGTGTCTCCTGATTGAGTTAGGGAATCCCATGAGGAGTGGTCCTGTTGAGATAATGAATGAGATATGTCATCCTAATATGTTATATAATCATCACTTCCGGTTTCAGATCGTGTAATTCTAGGATTAAGATGAAATTGTGGCAATAAAATTTTGTTGGCCAGAACTAGTTAATAGATTTTTCTCTAAATATCTATATATGCATATATTCATTGGCCCAAAAAAAAATATTCATAATATGATTTGTTTTATTTTAAGATGCACAATTCCAAAAACTCTAAACAAAACTTTTTATGAATCCATAGCCCAGAAAATTATAATAACTAATCAAGTATTTGTAATTTACTCCTGAATATATTAGCTAATTATACTTGGATTCAGGTAAAGTTACTTAAAATAAACTCTAAATATAATTCCCGGGGATAGTGCAGGAAACTAAAACCGCCCTGATCAGGCTAATTAGTTAAGTAACATTTCACTGATAGAACACATGGAAATTGAACCTGAACGGGAATCGAACCCGATATCGGCTAATTAAATTTAGAATCGCGTTAACGCAATTTGAATCGTTAGATGTAGGACATAGAGTTGAAAATCTCTATTTAAACAGAGTCCTTAGGAACGCTGTTTTAAATAAACATTCGATATCATGTTTTGAAACTTATTTGTATATAAAATAAGTTGATTTTCCTCTGCGTTCTATTTGTGTTACCAGGTTTCATGTCATTATAATCGAATATCAACATTACCACCTTTAAATAGATTTTAAAATCGCTTGCCCAGTTTGATGTATAATGAACAAATTCAGATTTTATTCTTATTTCAATGTATCTAAGAAGTGCGAAATGTTCTTATAGAGCTTGTATTTTATCATTTCATTCCTTGTATAATCTTTTATTCGCATTTCCTTTAAAAAAACATTTATCTATATATATATTCCCGTCGATATTTGATATTTATTTGTTATCAAGTAGTCAGTAGTCTAAAACAAAACACAGAAACCTGAAAAGTTTGACGTATATCTAAAAGCCAATCTCTTCCAGGTGCTTGATGTTCTTTAACTTCTA
The DNA here is from genome assembly GCA_028829205.1 of Ithomia salapia aquinia. Lineage (NCBI taxonomy): Eukaryota > Metazoa > Arthropoda > Insecta > Lepidoptera > Nymphalidae > Ithomia > Ithomia salapia. The sequence continues at coordinate 931,053 of JAPOND010000153.1, read as the reverse complement.
TTTTCTCTCTGCTTAATTTGATGAAATATCATCTCAAGTTAATTTCATTAATATTTATTCTATTGCCTACATCAATGAGTATAAATTATGTCATTATAAAGGAAAAAGATAGGTTAGTTCATTATTTAAATTCGGAGATTTTAACCAACTCGTAATTTGGTCAACTGAAGTGCAAGGCAAAGTTGGTCAAAGAAGCTGGAAGTGATCAATAGAACGAGTGCCTCAAGCCGGACAAGAGGATGGCGGAGTGATGAACAATTTCACACCAATTTGGAATACTGTTCATATTTCGGAGATAATTCAACTATTTAAATGTACACGCCATTGCTTTAATTGTCAGGAACCCGTGTTTTATGAACGGCCTAATCTTTGGGCGTATTGTAGCATTTTTGCATCTTTAAGTTATGCAACAGATGAAGATCTGTTGCATAACTTCGGATCCGAAGAGTTATTTGATCTATTTGCTGCCAAATTTCATAATTGCCTTGCACTCCACCAGTTGCAATAACATCCCTTCTATCTGGGTGTGTATCGTTTTTTAAGTCTCAAGGAACTTTCTCGTATTATTAATTTATCTATTAGGTTTTTAAAAAACCGAATACTCCATTCACAAAGCTAAGCTTTTGGAATTCTTCTGATGTTTCGAGAGTCCTTGGTCGGAAGTGATCATTTAGTACAAGGTGATCTGTTCGTTTGAACTCCTGTGTTCAAAGGAACATACAGGTCACACAGGCGAGGAAGTTATTAACCTTACACAACAGCAATATCCCATAGATTTTCCGTTTGCAACGGAATATTCATAATGACGATGGAAATAGAAGCAACAAGACAAAGATAGAAATAGAAGCAACAAAACCAAGATACATGTTCTTACATTATTCAGTAATTTGAGGTAAATAAAAAAAGCTTACTTATTAAGTCAAATTTATTATTTTATTTTAATTTCAATATATTTTTATCTATTTCTATGTTCTTCTTAAAGTTTTTTCTAAGTCAAAATGTGTTCCAAATATCTTGAGAACGTTAATTTTCTTTATTTACATTTATTACTTTTGCAAATCACTAGCTTTCCCTTCAGTTATTCTCATAAAAAACAATCTTTTTTTTTTTCTTCACGGTAGGTATATATATTTAAATATTGAGAAAAATGCATTTTGGTCAGTGGGATATTAATTTCGTCTTATTAGAGGTTTGGTCATTATTTATAAAATTATTATTGTCATTTTTAAACATTTTACTGAAGAGAAAAAAATATAAAATCTATGAAGAAACAATATCTTCAATACTTGTTTTTGTGTATTTCAATATCAACATTCCTATTTTCCTATCTTCTTACTAGAGTTTTCTCTTGAAGTAATGATTTTGCTATTGGGTATCTTTATTTATTTGTTTTTTAAGCTTGACCTGATTCAAATGCTAAACATTTTAGTACTTGTTATGCCTTTTCAAGATTCTTCTCTTACATTAAGCTGTTTAGGGTTTTTAATTGTGTAACGATTAATTAGAGGATTTAATGCGTTTTATTATTTAGAGAACATTTATATGTGTTCTACTGTTCTAAATACGTGTGTGTGTGTTTGTACATATGTACTAAATACGTGTTCTTTTAAAATATTTACGCGGTTTTGATCACTTGACGCCATTTTGTATAAGCAATATTTAATGACGGGTAATATCTCGTATATAGCTAATGTATAAATATGACAATATATAATATATTAGTACCATGATTGGATATAACGTAAATTAACATCCAATAATTTCATTGTCCCTAGAGATAGTTAAAGTTTCAAATTAAATTTAATATGACGAAGATTGAGTAAATTATGCACATTAGTAAGGGTTAACTGAACATTTGGGATTTCAGTATGTTACATTACGCTGTATATAGATTTTAATTGTATTAATATATTGTAATATATTTAGACAAGGATTCCATTGAAATTTATTACCTACATTTTCTTATTGATTTGTCTATTTAATGCTTATTACTTAATGATATTTTTACCTCTTATCACTATTTCTTACAATTGAAAAATATAATATAAAAATTCTTATTAATGATATAAATATGCTAGCTTGTATGTTTGTTAATATTAAACCAACATACATGTAACAGAATTTGGCTCAAAGGTTTGTAATAATATTTTTACATTCATTTTTATCTTCAACTTTTTTGTTTCAGCAAAATAACAGAAACGATGAACGGAAATTCAAATAATTTACTTGCAAACTGCTGAAAACGAACAGTAATGCTTTAATTAGAAAAGTAAAACGAGTACAAGTTCCCGGGTTTAAAGTGAATTTTAAAGCCACATCAATAGTATTTGAAAAAATATAAAATTCAAGTAAGCACACTCAATTTGCTGTGAAAAAGGAATGCGTCAAGATTTTCGAATAAGCAACGTCCCAGTTAAAGGCAGCCTTTGACATTTAAATCGGATCTTATGAATTGAAACCTTATAGGAGAAACCTTATAGTAATATAGTGTTAAAATATTAAAAAGTTTAAGATTTTTTTTTTTGTTATTTCAATAGCTGTTTGCTAATCGAAACTTTGTCTTGTGGAATTGTTATATACACCTCCCTTCTTTGAATCAGATTTTGTTTACTATTTCGTTGATTTCATTTTTGTCTTTTGCTAAATTCCTTTTTATCAAAATAATCTTCATTTTAATTCAATTTCAAAATACTCTTCATAACATCCGCTATCCGGTAGTGAAAGTCACGTCAAAATCGGTCCATCCGTTCCAGAGATTAGCCGGACCAAACAGACTTCTGTCTGTTTCTAAAGATAATATTAAAAAACTGTTATATGTACCGTGTATACATAC
>JAPOND010000150.1:1575260-1586834 GCA_028829205.1 Ithomia salapia aquinia | reverse complement strand
CCATACCATGGTTCAATAATACAAGAGCTAATCTTACGAACACACTTAAGATCATCTAATTATACTTTAAAGGTACGGAAACCGTATTAAGAGTATCATAATAGTATAAATTCTATAGAATTCTTTGATAAAATTCAGATAACTTTTATATGACTACCATAAAACTCAAAATTGAAGGACGGTCAAGTTACGAGTATATTGATTTTTATAACCGCTAACTCTTAGAGTATCTATAAATATTTGATAATGTAGGATACTCAATGCATTATCCTGGTATCTTCTCAAAGATTGTTACCATTTTATCAAACACTTTTTAAACTATTTAAAACATAATGCAATGCCGAAATAGAAAAATAATTACAATTTGCGTGAAACAGGATAAATTGTACGTAGTTTTAAAGTAGCAATTAAATTAGTATGATAAAGTTTCAGCTGTCTGAAAATTAATTAAATTAAAATTTACGTCAATATATGTACTATATTAATAATAATATTATTCTTCATATAGTTTAAATAAATTAATTTATAATATTATTTAATTTCATGGATGAAAATATTAATACCAAATGTTCCTATAAACTTCAGCATTATTACTGTCGTAATTCGACTTACGCTGTCAGCTGTTGCCGCTCATGAGAGGTCACTGTATGGGTTACAATGTTGTTGTTATTTTAATATTATGCGGGTTTGGAAAAATATATTTTTATCTTTAATAAGAGAAATGCGTTTTAAGCTATATTTAAATATTATAATTCATCCCCTTAACGTAATAGACGTATAAAGTAATAACCTAACGTACGTACATATATACATTTTTGGATAACATACAGATTTATAGATTATTTTTGTACTACAAATATTTACATATAACAAGTTGTCGTCAAAACTGCGAAGAGAAAAAGAACTTTTTGTTAAATTCCACGCGGACTAAGTCGCGGGCACAGCTTGTATTTATATAAAAATTAAAGGCTCTACATATGGAGTAGCTAATCTCTTGTTTATTAAAAAAAAATCAAGAAAAATACTGTTTAATAGAAACCTCTTTGATATTTGACGGAACTTTACTTTCCAAGAATAAATAACAATTGTTTGTTTGAATCGTGTAACATTATACTGTTGGCGACATCCTGGTTCTCTATAATGTTGGCTGCTATTGTGTTTGTAATGAAGCTGGTTTTCCTGATAAAGACTTCTCCTGGCATTTCCCTACAAAAAGGAAGCTATGATAAACAAGTAACAGAAGGGACCCATAATAGTGAAACCAATTTATATTTTTGGCTATTTTTCATAATACAAAAAAAAAAATTGTTTAACAGAATTAAATAACACATTATTTAACGGATCTCGCACGTTTTTAATTGGATATATATTTGACATTACTTTTGACGGTAAGAGTGACTGATTTAATGATCACGCTTACATCACACCTACAAACGTTTTCTTGTAAACATTGGCAGAATTACTTCTAAGCATTCTAAGACTCGGTTTTAATTTTAAGTTATATTAATACAAATATACGCGAGTAGATGGGTAAAAAATATAAAAAATATATATATTTGAGAACATATGATTCTGACAACATTTAGTACTATTTAAGTTACTGATAAGCATTTACCTGTGCTGTGTGATATATTGTCGACCACGTGCTTGAAAATAAATAATACTAAAATGCAATAATTAATGTACTGTGTATATTTATTGTACTAATTCATGTTATTCGTATATAAAAACAAATACTATATTTTTTAATATTTGAATATGAATAATGAACAAACTTGTGAAATCTGACGTAAGCTTCTAGTAGTGAGAATATTATATAGTGTCTTTAAATTTTAATATAATCAATAGTATAAGATTGTATTAAAGTAACAATTTCACATTATATTGTATATAAAAGAGTAGCTGTAAAAACTGAAAAAAAAAGAAAAGAATAATGAAAAATTATGTTTATTATGATAACAATTAGCAATGTAATGACTGTTTCGCTTTTGTAAATTTAACAATAAGTTCGGTAACAAATTACAAACGACTTTACGGTTTTCTTATTTCTGTTAATTAAAAATACCGTCGGCGTTGTTTGATCAATTAGGAGACTATAATTTGTAATTTAAAAAAGTATATTAACTCATTGCTATTTTTTACATAGCAATTTTTCTTCAAACTTTCTATTTAGGATACAATGATATTATTATGGTTTAATGAATGTGAAATAAAAATAAAAAAGAATAAACGATGGTTAAAAGTACCATGGTATAAAAGTCTGCCAAATTCATAAAGTTTTAAAGGTTTTTTGGGCTGCGGTACATTAGACAGATAATATTTTAAGTTTCGAGTAATGTCATTAGCTCATTCAGAAGATCGTTTATATTCATTGCTGGAATATATCTCAATTTCACCATTAACCATAAATAATCATTAGTTTTGTCGAATTGATGCGTATAAATATATATTTTTGATATATTATAAACTTTTAAGTAAGTGTTTTTATTTCGAAATGGACCATAAAATGTTCTCAAAAATTTTAATAATTTTTAAAATCATCTACGAATACTCCAGCTTATAACTTAAATTATCGAAGGCTAAGAAATATACACATTATATTACGGCTATTTTATGTCGCATTTCTAACATAATTAAATGAACATAAGAAAAAAAATCTTAAAAAATACAACTGACTGGAATCAGTGAATAAAATATAAAAATTATAAATAATATTTCCATTGATACATTAATTCATTATCAACCAAAAAATTTAAAAATGCAATAAGCGCCGATGATCCTCTTTTTTGAAAATTAATAAGCTGAATTAGGTTATCTATGCTTATAAATTACCTTTATTATGAATGAGCGTCATTACAATACTGTTCTAACAACCAGAATTATAAAGGGCCTTTTATCAAAATACTAGTTTTTGCCAGAATCTTTACCTGCAGTGTATAGATAAATTTATATAAATGTTCTATTCCAGATAACTCATTTTTTCTGCAGCTGTAATAGCAATTTTAGATAAATATTTTAACAAAAAGGTACTACTACATTGGTCGAGGAAAAAACTTTACCAACCTCTACATTAAATAGATTGGAATAAGTTTATTTAGAGAAGACATTTTTCTTAAATAAATAAAAGGATTTCTATTACACCAACGAATAACTATCAATATCAACGCAGAAAGAAAAAAGAATATTAGGTTATGGCTATCGAATATCCGTACTAATGGATTGATACTCAACTCACTTCATACTTTTTATTCCATTCCATTAACTGTGCAAACGATTGTATAATTAGATTTGTTTCACATCTTTTACTTTGAATCTGAAATTTAGTTACATATTTGTAACATATGACACGAAGATATCCACCATAAACATTTTTTGATGTTTTTTGAAATGCTTATTCTCTATTCTGAATAAACATTTGTATATCATTCACGCGTTTTCCTTTATCAGGAAATTGCAATCACGTATTTCTGCAACATAGGCCCAAATACACACAACGAGAATACATAAAAAGACGATATGAAAATATTTGGTGTTTGTTATATTTACAATAAATGTTATTTCACTGTTATTTTCTATTTGGTTTTTATATTTTTACTACAAAAACCTGATTCTTCTTTAACACTACCAAGATTATAACAAATTAAATCTTTTATTATTCATTATTTAATTTTAATTGAAACTATTGTTTTTTTATCTTAACGAGTATTTGCGGTGTAAGTCTTAGGTAACACAAATCGTACTGAATTTTTCCCATTTATTTTAATAAAAGTATTATTTAGATAACATAAGTCTCCTCAGCGATTCCAAGTTCCCTCATATTTGTTTATTAAACTTTTAGGCTTCAAGTTTGAGTACTGGATACAGACTGCGGTCACCCACCCTGTTGTTCAGCGCGGTGACTATAAAGATATTTCGCCTACAGTAAGAACAAAAAAAATGGCCTCCAGCTTCCGGAAAAAACTACCTGGGAGAAGACATCTGTTGAAACCTAAGACATTAGACGTCCAAGAACTCACGTCCCGCTCCCAGATTTTAGAGGAATTTGAAAAGTTTTATGGTTGACTTTACTCATCAAGTATACATCCGCCGCAAATCAGGAACAACTCAAGAGCCATGGGCACCCCCGCGCTGTAGGTAATACACAAGATATCCCAGGCAGACAGGGTCCCGGGTGATGATAGCATTACAACCGAGCGCCTACCCGTCTTGGCGGCTTTAGTTGAGCTATTTGATGCCGTTTCCGAAATGACTTGTTTGAGTGAAATGAATATTAACAGACCTAAGGACTAGTCAAGATTAAGGTCTGTTTCAACGACCATGTTATGTCACGACCGTTTCACATCGATGGTATCTCGAAATTTTGCAGAATATATCTATGCCAGGCCATCCAACGGGCCGGCAAAACTTCAATAGGTCAGCTTATAGGAGAATTTAGTTAAGCTGGCCGGCATTAACGCATAACTACTGAAAACACATAGCTACTCGTATAATATATAAGCTTATCGACGCTGATCCTCATGCTACAAAATTCAACCTCCGAATAAAAGTCGAATATATGGTTAAAAGACATAAATATATATATAGTTTAAATAATATTAAATTAACAGGAATTAAATCATTTTTCTATTCTCCCAATTCTGAAAATCTTATTTTATTTCTGTAATAATATTACCTGGTGAATGTTGGATATGAGTAATAAGAAGCGCTACGAGTGGCGGTCCACAGCACATGTGACACACGCTTACCCTCCATTAGTTAATTACGAAGACAGGAAGAAAACATACAATATGCACCCCGACAATTATTTTCAGGATTCAACAAGACGCAGCCCTTTCAGTGCCATCCTCATCTTCGCCTTAATTGTAAGGCGCTGAAAGAATGATGGTTCTTAAAACTTTTCTTGTGTAACAACATAGCTAAAAGACACCAGACATATTTCTTTTTCTCATTAAATTGTACAAATTTACTGGTCTTGCATGTTTTTTGCTTACATTTACACCGCAAACAATAAGTTTCACTGCACCGCATCAAATTAATTATCAGTCTTTATTACCGTAAAATTCAGACAGCATTTTAATTCTACAACTTGTACCCTTGAGAAAATTTAAATTTTCACAAATTATAGTGTGAAGTAATTTGCAACTTGCCTTTTCTTCGGTAAAGGAAAATTATACAGAAGACAAAAATGTTGGAAGGACTAGACTTAGACTAGAGCTACTACTACTACTAATTTAATCAATCCTTTAATTAAATCTGAAAAAAACTTTTTATTTACCGAGTTAAGCATTTTTATGCTTAAACCTTTTGTCTAGTCTAAAACATAAAATTCATCCCAGATTGAAGAGGCGGGCAGTGATATATAAAAATGGAACCATCGGCTTCCGTCGTAAAATAGTACAATAAGTATTTTATGTCACACCGACCATTAAATTGATGCTGTACGTACTGTAAACCTATCTTTTTACACCTTTAGAACAGGTATATGATAGGAAAATATGTATGGAGATATTTAGTCACGAGATTTACATCTAACTTAGGTCACACTAGAGTAAAACTTACTTCGTTAGCGTATAAAATTAAATATTGATTACATAAACTTATTTGAAAATCATCCTCTCTTCCTTAACTTCTCGTTTATGATATTTTTTGAAAAAAAAAATCATTTTCTAAAATTTCAATTTAATCTCAGTAATTTGCAAAAGATTTTCGTATAACGCGTAGACAATTTATCTAAGTAGTTTACCCAAAAAATCTCATATATGTCTTTCATAATTAGTTTAGCATATATAGAGAGACGAAGCTTCTTAGCATTCCATGGATTCACCGTGCGGGTGCCGGGCCCATCGCGTTGCATGGAGAGAAGTGCCAACAATGCCCGGGACTTGCGACCCAGGTGTAGGTTTAAGGGGCCCCTTTACAATGCGCAAACACGCTCACCTTCATTGTCCACACTCCTCTCCCTGCCTAACCAAATTTTAAATGAACCTACCAATGCCGCCTTTGAAATACGTTCTAGAAATGAATTGATGCTAGTTCTAGAAAGGCCGAGATCTTTAAATAGGTTATAGAGAGACTTCGCTGTTATACCTCTCGCTCCTACTTCTACCGTGTACAATTTTACTATAAATTTATTCCTGTACAGTTCGTTCGTTAGTTCGTAATACTTGTTAAGCTTAAACGTGTGATCCCTGGGGATGTTTGTTCAAATATTGATCTCAAATTATTGAAATTCCACTTACAGACTAATCATGAAATCTCAGAAACTACAGCTGCAGTTCAGCTGTCCAGATCAGGGTTACTTCAACTGCAACCTTTGTTTAAGTCCCACAGCCGTCGGATTTCACGCGCAGTGAGAAATGGAATTGACCATTCCAAGGTTGCGGTCTTCCACTTCGAAGCTTCGAACATCCCTTGATCATCCTTTCGAGGTTTATTCCGGTAGCTGCTTGCTTAGCAGTTAGATGGATGTGCTATTTGTACTCGTAGTACTTGTCAAAAACAATTACGAAATGTATCTTATGATCAAAGAAAATATTTTAAATTTATTTAAATATTTTATAATACACTTACAAGACTTACAAAAACAATATTTTAAAAGATAATAACTTTATATAATATAATAGTCAAAATATTTTTTTTAAGATTTTGAAAATACATTTTTGACGCTATCTGGTTTGAATTCGTATTTAGTAAAGTTTTGAATGATTTATTTTATTTATATGTATATATAACTTTGTAAAAACTTTACTGACGTAAATTAATGATGTGAATATGACAATCAAATAGTTAAAATGGTATGTTGTCAACTCTGCAAAACGTAGTCAGCTAAACTTTAGGCAATGCTAGTCATATGACTAATTCAATTACATTTTTATAGAAAAAAATACAATTTAAAAACGTCCGTACTGTTATATTATTTTTATGACGTCTATTTTACCAAAATGTGATGTTCTAATTCAAATGGTAGTTTCAGATTTCATTGAGTTAAACAAACTAACCGAGTAGTTAGTTAAAGTTAAGTTAAAACCAAGTATCTTTATTATATGAGTATACATTATTGTTTCTAAAATATGTTTACAAGTTTTGTCTGATATTATCTTTAATTAGTTTTAAAAGACTTATTATTACGCCTAAGCCCATTTAATTTAAATACTGGCCACATTATTCATGTGAAAATATATAAGAAATTTTTAACCGATCTAGATTACACACATTATTGTTTATAAATGCAGGCTTTTCAGGCCAAAATTATTCCTCACATTCCTTTCCGCCATGTCTTATAATAAAACAAGGTGATATAAACTGAATCAACAGCATATGCCTATTCTTGTAATGGCGTTTGTAATGTAACAGCTTAAGTTAAGTTTAAATTGAGTTACGATAATAAGGTGGTCCAGTGTTTGTGTTATTAGTTTCTTACTATATAATCATGTTGTTTACGTAATTCGTAATACGTTTTTAATTGTAAGAGAACGTTTCTCTCCCAAAGGACGCTTATTGGATGTATTATATTGTATGTATGTATTTATTAAAAAAATGCAAAATTAAGAAAGTAACCTAATCAATATTTAATCCAAAACAACACTCACATTACATGTTAACTTCTGCTTTCACGTTCACGACCGCTGCCACTGTAGCTCATGCTACAGCCTCCGATTCCAGTGCCACTTGTGCTTTCGCTACCACTTTAAGTCTTTAATTAAGTTTGTCTTGTTAAAAACCTTCTAATTAACCTTTATCTTAGGACTAAAAATTAAAACAATGGTATAAAACAGAGAATCAAACATGGTTTCCTGTCTTTATTCCATTATAAGATTCTTAATATATAAGTTTAACCTCCGGCATATTGTAAATGAATATTACTTTAATTGGTTTCAAGAATCGGCTTACTTTTCTTTGAAGTTAGTAGGTAGTTTTTATAGAAACCTTTTTTAAGATGTCACCCATTCTGTGAGTAACAACTTTTACATATGGAAGTAGGGACGTGGGACTTGAACTCTTGGTGTCTTTATGTGGCTTTTTCTATGTACAATGTAAATGTGAGACCTCATGATACAGCGGTGTATAGCTGTGCTTTTTGTGTGCATCCTGAACAATACAGGAGACTTAGGAGACGTTGGTAGATGACTGACTTACTGACAGACACCTACATCTCGTTTACCACGAACACGATTGCTGCAAAGCATTCGAAACGTCGCGTCGCGTCGGTTTAAAAAAAAATGTAAATTTAATTTAATATATGCAAGTTTAATCATTAAAAGTTTATCAAATCGAACAATACAGTGTAGCGCCCACAGTTTATTAAAAATAATACTAAAAGTGTTATTTGCATACAAGATATCAGAAAAGAAAACAATAATGGAATTAGGGATACCATACTGACATTTTTAAATTTGTAATTGTTTAAATAAATGTTTGAAAAAATATATATAAACATTTATAGCCATGTTCATCTTAATTCTAAATAAATATAGCCCCTGTCCGTATCGGTATATTTTTCACTCTTTAGCAATTTAAAATTGTATATTATATACACTTTATAGACACATTAAAAAAACAAAAATATATTTATTACTCTTAATTTAATTTGGGACTTAAACATATTTCTGAATACGATAAAGTAATTGAAAACAATTATACAGTCCCAAAATATTTGTATTGTGTATATAAATTATAAAAAGTAGACAATCAACTTAATGCTGTCATATGATATAATTATGATAAGAAATCAAATTAACTTCAGTTCAATCAAATTAACTTAATATCTTTTATACTAGTCAACGTTTTAAAATTCTAAATATTTTTAGGAGGTTGGTATACGAAACGATTTAATTCTTAACAATTTGCCTACGCAGGAGTTTGGAAATTACTCTCATTCAAGTAACCTTTGATATTATCTCAACCTCGAAGCAATTTCACGTTCCTACAAAATCGAATATTTGACTCTACTTGTTAAGAAAATGTCACTAGATTCTGCAACACAGCTGTTTAAAGGACTTATTAACAAGAAATTATGTTACTAACTAAACTCCAGTTCGAATATAATTTTGATTATAATTTGATAACATGTTATCGCAAAAGAAAATGATTACAATAATTCTACCAAACATTATATTAAATTTTATATTATTAAAATTTTAAGCAAGTATAGAATTTAAAAAAATAAAAATTAATAGATAGGGTCAAAATACCAGCCCTCGATTTCTCGGAAACCATCTTGTGACTTGAACTACCGAATGGATTACCTACATTGTATGTATTTAGAATTTAATATTATATGAACGTCTTTACGGCTCGTGACCGAGGCAACATCTATTAAGCTTTTTCGAAAATGCTAACCAATATTGTACTGTTGTCCAAAGTTTTCTATATATTACAATGTATGTTTATTTTACAATATATGTCTATATTTTTAATATTTCAAATTGAACCAAATCACAAAGGAATTAAATTTAAAGACACACCAGACAATTTACAATATATATGTCTATTTTAATTTTTTGTCTGGAAGAGATCACTTAGCGATAAGATCGCTTTTTACACATTTTCTTCTAAGTGTTTTTGCTGTTCACTTTATTTTCTTAATCCTTTCAGAGAAAATACAATAAAGAATTTTAATCCTTATATTATTATCAATGCATTATATTTTATTAAGAATATGTTTATAAAGTCTATAAGAAAAATAGTTTTAAAAACGCTTTATTTAAGCTAAACGCTGAATCCATCAGGGATAATATATTAGTTTTTATACTTTGTTATTGAAATCACCATTCTTGAATAAAGATAAATGTTTTAATGGGTATGGGTGGGGAAAGCTATCGATATAAACCAACATACGTTTAAAACGATAAGCAAATAGTAATACTTTTAAAACTTACAATAATCTCTGCGTACTCTACAAACCCTATATTATTTCTATTCTGAGACAGAATCAGAGCTTAAATACTAGTATAATTTACAATGAAATGAAAGTAAATAAAACTTAATACAATATGATACATAATTTAATATACGAAGAACAAAAGCAAGAAAATACTTAGCCTGAGCACGAAAACGTGATTTAGCAGAATTTTGGAATATTATCTATCAAGCAATTTATAAATATTATTAAAAGTACAGATGAACGGTTAGATTAACAAATTCTTTCATAGTATAACACCATAATAATGTTGATAAGCTAACTTAAAAAGATGAACGAAAATGTTAACTGCTTTGTTTCTACATATCATTGAATATTTGCTTTTATTTACTTACTTTATTATAAAGATGACTTTCTAATGTATTAAATAAAATACAAAATTGGTATCTGAGTAACATATACCCAAATGTTATATATCCTATCCCAATGCCTCTTCGTCGTTTTGCAGAGGATGGCAAAACGGCTTGGTAATGCAAATCAAAGTGCGCCTTGCTCTCTACGATATAATTTTGAAACAACTTTGATTATTGGCTAATAAATATCGAGAGAATTATTATATTAATATTGTATAGAATATAACCATGTTATTATAGTCACATTTTTGACAAATAGATAAGTAATTTGTATTAAAATTCTCATTATGAATATAATGGCTTTTTTTTCTTAGTTTTTTAATTGTTATTTCTTAATCTAAAGTATTCATTTCTTGATAGTTCTGCAGAAAATACCTTATCAAATATATAATAACGTGACTTTCAGGAATTTTATCATATTTATGCTATCAGGGGATAAAGAGAGAATGAAGTCAACAAAATTTATAATAAGTTTAACGGGATTTACGATGTTCAACTACTGAGGTGGAAATAGCGTTTTATAATGTTAAAACCAGACTTTAGGTGCTTAAAAATATAACATTTAAGTTTTAATATACTTTTATAAAACTAATAAAAAATATTGTCTTCAAGAAGTTTATATTTTATAAATTTGTGTATTTTTCTGATAAGATATGTTAAAAGATGAACTGGTAAAGATACTAAGAATCTGTGTGATGATTACAGTTATCATCAAAACAACGTAACTTAATGAAAAATATGTAAAAAGAACGGTGCTTCGCAAAATTTTGCAATATGCATTAAATAAAAGTTGAAAAGGCGCCGTGTACTTCCGTAGTAACAAATTCAATAAACCTTACCGGTGTGAATCTCAATTGTATTATCGCTCTCATCACGATATCGGTTTCAGGAGATTGCCCCAAGTAAAGTAAGGATTCGTATACGACTTATTTCATTTGTTGTACGGTTTCCCTTCCGTTAAGAAATTTCACCTATTTGAGCTATGTATGTGATGAGGTATGGTGCTTACTAAGCAAGATGTTCCAAGTATTATAGTTGATACTTAAAACTAACATATTTTATAAAAATCCATATTTTAATTTATGATTAATACGCAACGGGCCTCATGAAAAAGTATTTTATTGCGTTTAAGAACCAAACGACAATAATTTCGCTATTTTCGCTATAATCTTAGAAAGTTATTAGTATTCTGAAGTGAATAAAATATTTATAACATGCAAAGGTAAAAGGACGATGCCGACGTAAATAATCCTTGTATCTTAGAGGTAATTGAGGTGGATTTTACACAAAATTTAAAACTGG
>JAPOND010000150.1:1462797-1476553 GCA_028829205.1 Ithomia salapia aquinia | reverse complement strand
GTGTAGGATACTGTTGTGCAGGTCAAATAGTAGAGCGCCGGGACGGTTTTCCAAAGGTCGCTAGATCGAATCGCATCGGTTTATTTTCCATTCTGTATATATTTCAATATACCTATATGTACTTGAAATATTTATGTTCAATACAATTGTGTCTGAATAATTTTAATAAATCTTAACTTAGACATGAACTTTTGAAGCTTTGTTTTGTTAAATAGCTTTACAAAGTTTCTAACTTGCTAATTGAGTAATTAAAAATTAATAGGATTCATTTACATTATTTAGTAATATTGATTGTTTTCTCAGTAAAACTTCGAAGGCCAAAGAAAAAGAAAAATATATTCTCTAGGTTTTTACAAATAAGAGTTCTATATGTTCAATAAAAATTATTAGAAAATGTAATAATTTGAAAACGATTAATTTTTGAACATCCATACCTATATAAAGTACATATTTGATTATAAAATGTTTTAATTTATTTTCAAATTGGAAAATCACAAAACTTTTAATTAAAAACAAAATAAGTCTTTAGAAGCGAATAAATCAACACTTAACAAGATTAATCATTCAGATTTTTCGAGCTCGGGCAAACTCAAAACTTTGCTAGTTAAAAATGGATCCAGCAATTCTATTAAGTGTTCGTTTTTCCTCCTGAAGTTTTCTAAGTGTTAACTAAATGCTGCTATTGTCAATGGTTAAGAATTCCTGAGCTTTGACCGAGGCGAGGCCACGAGTTATGTAAGCCCCTCTTTGAACCTAACTAAAGAATACTTGAACTTACTTAATTTATAAGGAACTTATGGAATGACTTCAATGGTTCAAGTGTAGATGAAAATATCTTTCATAAATATCTGAAATACAACTGGTATATTTTGAGTGAAAAGCATATATAGTAATCTTTTATATTATTCAACTCCGAATATTAGTAAATCCAACAAACGTTTGTTTCTTCAATAATTTATTTTTGAATGTAATGAGGTATAATTACCATATTAGTAGTAGTTAAAAAGCGGTTTCTGATTAAAATAAAAATGCTTTGACAGTAGGCTCTTTCGTGAGGCGGACATCTCGCGACGAAGCAATCAGGTTGAAACAAAATTAGTTTTTAATCAGCCTTCAAGAAACCGGGAGTGGAACTATTACTATATCAGTGTTACCTCAACCTAGAACTCAATTACAAAACGCTACCACAAGCAAGATTGTACTAACATATCATTCGATAACTACCGCTATCATATATCTAAACAAGCATAGTGTGACATGACATAGTAATCATAGAATTACATAGACATACATCGTTGTTCCGATATACATATTCATATTTTATAATCGTGATAAGGCTGGGATATTTGTTGCTATTAAATCTATACTAGCTGTTTGTTACCCGTGACTTCGTCTGCGTGGAATTGTTGTTATTGCAATCGGGTATTCTCTATTTCTTTGATATCCATTTTATTTTCGCTAAAATCAAATTTTATTACATATGCTATCCACCAATGAATATCCCTTAAAAATAGGTCCACTTGTTCCACAGATTAACCGGAATAAACAGGCGAATATTTAAAAAAATATATATATTGGTAGGTATATGGACCTTCTATAAATATGACCGTGTATACATACATACGCATTCAGCAAATTGCGGTTATTTTAATATAACAAACAGACACTCTAATTTATGTATAGATAATACCTACTGAGAACAATTCACGTTCACTCTTAACATATAAATAAATATATTTTAACGAATTCAAATTAGTCATATAATATAGCATTTAAAATCTACGTCAAATTTGAGTCCCATTTGTGCCATATGGTATAGATGATTTTGTAGAGCTATTAGTTCTATCGTTGGATCCGGTATCTGAACTTCAGACGAAATAGGCCTATTAGTTCATTCTAAACTTGGCACAGTTTGATATTTGGAGCATCACGATTGGGGTCACTGGCTTAGTAAGACAAGAGGGTTAGATGATTTTACTCATTATATAGATAGATTCAGTCTCTTTATTACTCAAAGTGGTTTATAACTTCAATTAAATTTTAATAGCCATTGTGTTATCACACTGTACTGTTGCAAACTGGAAGCGACATTGTATTATGGCGTATTTTATATATATTTTAGTTTTGTTAGTTAATTTAACATTTATATAGTTTATGTTTTGGTTCTAGCTTTAATCTAAAGTAATAGTGTGCCATGTTTCTTCTTAGAACACAATGCAGCAACAATTCATCTTTGTCTTGTATTAACATATTGTTACGACGCTAAGACAGAAGGATTTCACACTATTAAAGTGTGGTGAGTGCAGCTGAAGTGAGCTTTACATATACAGACAGAAAAGCGAGCTTAAATCCTTTACTGTCTTAAGCTACGAGTAAACACGTATGCATACTAAATTATTAACAATGTATTCGTCAAAGGATTTACTGAAACAAGCGTAGTTAAGGAAGAAAACATTTCATCTAAATTCAAAACTAACTTAATATGTTACAAAACTAACATAATGCAATAAATAATACTAAAAAGACAAATAATCACTTAGATTAAATTTTTTTGTATTTTTTATACATATATTTAAACCAGTCATAAGCCTTAAAGATCTTTATTTATTGATTTACTGTATATCATGATGGTTCTAAACAGGACAAGCCTTGGTATTAATGTCAAGTGAAAGGCGATATCACAGTCACATACATTAGTACGATTCATGATTTACATTTAAAGTTATGACCCACAAGGAGTAAGAAACTCTCCCCGTACATATTAAATTGCCGTATTTATAGATCAAGTTTTTGCTGTTATTAATACACACCAAGTACGTATTCATAGAATGACCCAAACACGATATAATCCTGGGCGTCCGAAATCCTAAAGTGATTCGATACGTAACGCAATCTCCGGTGTAACCAAGAGGATAGTTTCTCAAAGGAAGCCACCGTGTTTCCATGACATTCGAAATCGATTCCTCAGCAATACAGTTATAAACCTAGCCACCCATGACCGTTATGGGAATCTAATATTCGCTAGGCGTGATGCATCCAATAATTCGCTGTTATAGTTATTGTAATTCATATATAACTAAGGTACCTATTTAAGGATTATAATAGAATAGTTTCTAATTTAGCGCACTTAAGTTAATTTTAATAACTGTAATAGAACAAATTATTTAAATATTATATTCCTACATGATGTTTTCTACCTAAGTAGGTAGATGGTAAAATACATTCAGAGCAATAACATCTTATTTGGAATTCATTGCATTTCGCTGTAGAACGCATATGTAGGTCAAACATTACTCCGTGTTGCGCAGCGCTGTGAAGCGTAAATCCATAGCAGTCTTTGCGATCATCGGTTAACTCACACGCTCAATTTGTCACTATTTGTTTTTAGTTGCATGTTCGAAAGCAATTCTTATTTGTCATTTAATACATTAAGTTAATGCAAACAATATATATTACTTATTATTCTATACACTCCTGCACTTTCCTTTGAACCGAGACATTATTATGCCTAGTACGATTGTTACTTAAATGGTTTCTCTCCACAAACAACAAGCCCTACCAGAAGAGAAAGTTAAAGTAATAAATGCCTAGTAAGCTATAACAGAGTATTAAAATGTTGTTTGCACTTTGAACTACAAATTATCTTATAAAGATAAACAATAAATTCATAATTCTAAAAATATAATTTCTTATTTAATAACATTTAAAATATACTTCGAAATATAATTCTAATCCTGAAGTGTTTTTGTAGCTCGGTGGGCATTTAGTAAATTACTTTTCAAATATATTTTAGAAATATTTTTATTTATTTTCAGGCTGGGAGCTCAAGGGGCTTCATTGTTACAAATTTTTCAATATCAGACATTCATGGGAAAAAGCAGCAGAATTATGTCGAAGGTATGATAATAATCGTAATAAATCAATCATAAGGCATAAAATAATATATTAAACTGAATATTATGAATATAAAGCTAATTTTTTCGCGTTTTATGTACAGATACGGCAGTGAGTTGATGGTGATCGACAGTTACACGGAAAACAATATGACTGCAAATATGGTGCCATCCAGCCCTAGTAATAGTAATTATTGGCTAGGCCTCGCAAGCGTCGACGATCTTAGAACCAATACCTTGGAATCAGCTGCTGGAGCCTTAGTCTCACAATATGCTGGTTATTGGGATCTAAAACAACCAAACCCCAAAAACGGAGAATGTGTCGATGTTCACGTCACCAGTGATAGACAATCATGGGAATTGACTACTTGTGAAACACTTCTTCCCTTTATGTGCAAAGCTACTGCATGTCCTGCTGGTAAGCGTTTTATATATAATTGATATTATGAATAATCTATTGCATAAGCATTACCTATTATGTTATCATTGAATCAAAATCAATATTATAATATATATTTATTACTTATTAACCTCAACATTTTCTTCTTTAAATTAGTTATTATAATATAAAAATTCTTATACTTATATACTAATTACTTGTTTATAAGAGTTGTGAAAGGTGTTTTGATTTGCAAACAATAAAGTATTAGATCAATGCATTCAAACAATTGATACAATTGTACCTCAATTACAGGAACCTTCCATTGTTCGAACGGAAGATGTATCAATGCTGCCTTCAAATGTGACAAGCAAGACGATTGTGGTGATGCATCCGATGAAATGGATTGCCCTGCTGAATGCCACTTTTACATGGCAAGCAGTGGTGACGTATTGGAAAGTCCGAACTATCCTCATAAATATACTCCTCTTAGTGAATGTAAATGGACACTTGAGGGACCTCAAGGACAAAACATCGTTTTACAGTTCCAAGATTTTGAAACTGAAAAGTCTTTCGATACTGTTCAAATCTTAGTTGGCGGTCGAACCGAAGATAAATCTGTGAACTTAGCAACTTTATCAGGAAAACAAGATTTATCTAACAAAATTTTTGTGTCTGCTTCTAATTTCATGATAATTAAATTTACTTCTGACGGATCCGTAGAACGTAAAGGTTTTCGTGCATCTTGGAAAACCGAATCATCAAACTGCGGAGGTATTTTAAGAGCAACACCACAAGGACAGGTGTTGACGTCTCCTGGGTATCCTAATCGTTACCCGGGAGGATTAGAGTGCATGTATATCATCGAAGCTCAACCAGGCAGAATTGTTTCCTTAGAAATTGAGGATTTAGATTTAGAAATGAACAGAGATTACATAGTAATAAAAGATGGAAACTCTCCATCAAGCCCAGTTCTAGCTAGATTAACTGGCCCAGGCGAAGATAATGTAAAGGTAGTCATATCCACTACTAATCATCTGTACATGTATTTCCGAACTAGCCTTGGTGATTCCAAGAAGGGTTTCAATATGAGATACTCCCAGGGTTGTAGGGCAACAATAATAGCAGCTAACGGAACTTTCAACTCGCCAGCTTTTGGTCTAAGCAATTATCCAAATAATCAAGAATGTTTATACAGAGTTAAAAATCCTAACGGTGGTCCGCTATCATTAAAATTTGACGAGTTTAGTATACATCCTTCAGATGTAGTACAGGTATTTGATGGAGCAAGTACAAATGGTTTGCGATTACACTCCGAAAATGGTTTCACGATCAAACCTAGGATAACATTAACTGCTTCAAGTGGGGAAATGTTAATTCGGTTTTTATCCGACGCAGTTCATAATGGTGCTGGTTGGAAAGCAACATATTCTGCAGGTAACTGTAGTGTTAAAAGTTAAAAAATATAGTATCATATATAAAGAAAGCATATATACTTATCGCTATTTTTTTTCTGTCAGATTGTCCACCTCTTAAGCCAGGAATTGGTGCTTTGGCATCGAACAGAGATACTGCTTTTGGAACATCAATAACATTTTCATGTCCAATCGGCCAAGAATTTGCGACTGGAAAATCAAGGATTACAACAAAATGCTTAGATGGCGGTAAATGGTCTACCACATACATTCCCAGCTGTCAAGGTAAATTATTTTGTTAATTTAATAAAAAGTAAGACACCAATGTATTAAATTTTTTTAATACTTTGGCTTTAAATGCAATTAGTATAAACATGCTACAAAATAACATACCTAATCCGTTTCTAAATAAATTCCAGAGGTATATTGTGGCCCAGTACCCCAAATTGATAATGGATTTTCTATTGGTTCTACTAACGTAACATATCGAGGCGTTGCTACATACCAATGTTATGCCGGGTTCGCTTTTCCGACTGGACAACCTATTGAAAGAATTTCATGCTTATCCGATGGCAGATGGGAAAGAACTCCGACATGTCTAGGTAATTGTATTTTAAAATTATTTATATAATTCTTAATAATTTCTGAGTTTCATATTTAACAGTTAATATCTAAATTTTTTCAATATTTTTAGCGTCGCAATGCGTAGCTCTGCCTGAAGTTCCACATGCTAATGTGACCATACTAAACGGCGGTGGTCGTAGTTACGGCACAATTGTAAGATACGAATGTGAACCTGGCTATGTTCGCTCTGGTCAACCAGTCCTTTTATGTATGAGTAATGGAACTTGGTCAGGCGTTGTTCCAACGTGTTCAAAAGCTATTTGCCCTACATTGCCTGAAATTACAAATGGCTTCATTGTAGACCAATCCCGAGTGTACATGTTTAGTGATGAAGCACGTGCACAATGTCATAAAGGTAAATAAATTTAATTACTCATCTCTCGTTTTAATTTAGGAAAGTTTATATTCAAAATAAATTTTATTTTAGGATATAAATTAAATGGCCCAAGCACAATAAGATGTGGACCGAATCAACAATTTGATGTTATTCCTACATGTGAAGACATCAATGAATGCGTTAACAGCCAGTGTGATTCTGTGTCGACCGAATGTAAAAATAGCCATGGTGGATTTTATTGTCCTTGTCGAGCTGGATTCACTCCAAATTTAGATTGTAGACCCGTTGGCGACTTAGGTCTAATAAATGGTGCTATTCCAGATGAATCTATAACAAGTTCTACACCTGAACCTGGATATAATGTGGGGGTAAGTTTATTCTCATATTTAAAATTTAAATTACTAGTTTCTAAAAATTTTCTTTCTTTTAATAAAATATATGTAGTAATTGGTAAAAAAAATGTTTTTTTTTTGTAATAATATTTATTTTAAAATTAATTACAGATGGTCCGTCTCAACAATGGAGGAGGTTGGTGTGGAAACAATCTTGAAGCTGGAGCTAACTGGGTTCTTGTCGATCTTAAGGCACCCACTATTATAAGAGGTTTCAGGACCACGAGTGTGATGAGAGCTGATGCCAATATCGCTTTTACCTCGGCTATAAGGATACAGTATACAAATGATTTGACAGATGTATTTAAGGATTACACTAACCCTGATGGAACGGCAGTAGAGTTTCGTATTTTAGAACCTACTTTATCGGTATTAAACTTGCCAATGCCCATTGAAGCTCGTTACGTTAAATTCAAGATCCAAGATTACGTTGGAGCCCCATGTCTTAAATTAGAAATAATGGGATGTGCTAGGTTCGACTGTACAGATATAAACGAATGTAATGAAAATAACGGTGGATGTGATCAAAAATGTATTAACACGTAAGTTGTTTTCTGCGAAGATATAATTTGTATTTCATGTTGGTGTATATTTTAAAATGGTCGTTATAACCATCATTTATATGTTATGTTTTAGAGCCGGTAACTTCTCATGTGCTTGCAATATTGGTTATGAACTCTACTCATCTAATGGTACAGCAGGCTTTGCAATAGAAAATTCAGAAACTGGTGAAAGAGATGGAGATACTTATCAAAGAAATAAGTCTTGTGTGCCCGTTATGTGTCCTTCTTTATACTCGCCTGAAAATGGTCAACTACTTTCTACTAAACCTTCTTACCACTTCGGCGACATTATCGAATTCCAGTGTGATTTTGGATATGTAATGTCGGGTTTCTCTTCTCTTCTTTGTACTTCAAGTGGAACATGGAACGGTACAGCACCAGAATGCCAATGTAAGGATGAGAACTTTGTATTATTGTTTTCTAATGTCAAAAATACGTACTTTATTGTTCTTTATCCTAATAATATACGTTCTTTACATTAACTGACATTTTATTATAGATGCCCGCTGTGTAACGTTGTCAGACGATAAGAATGATGGCTTAAAAGTTATAAGAGACGACCCTGAAAGCGTTTTAGTTCCATACAGGGATAATGTAACCATTACCTGCACATCTCCAGGCCGTCAACTGCGAAATACATTGACATCCCCGTTTAGACAATGTGTTTATGATCCAAAACCAGTAAGTATAATTTAAAAGTATTATTTTAATAAAAATAAAAATACTTACCTAACCATCTAAACTTATTTCTTCAAAGGGCCTTCCAGATTATTGGCTATCAGGAGCACAACCTCAATGTCCGCGTAAAGACTGTGGCGTGCCAATGCCAACACCTGGTGCAGAATATGGTCAATATCTTGACACGAAATACCAGAGCTCTTTCTTCTTCGGTTGCCAAAACACTTTTAAATTAGCTGGTCAAACAAGTAAGCACGATAATGTGGTGCGCTGTCAATCAAATGGCGTTTGGGACTTTGGAGATTTAAGATGTGAAGGGCCCGTATGTGCCGACCCTGCCCGCCCGGCAGACGGTTATCAAATTGCAAGAAGCTATGAACAAGGATCTGAAGTTTTGTTTGGATGTTCTAGACCCGGCTATATTTTAATTAATCCTAGACCTATTACATGTATGCGTGAACCAGAATGCAAGGTTATTAAGCCTCTTGGCCTGGCGTCAGGGAGAATACCCGATTCCGCGATAAATGCTACTTCAGAACGACCTAATTATGAAGCGAAGAATATAAGACTTAATTCAGTAACTGGTTGGTGTGGCAAACAAGAGGCTTTCACTTATGTCAGTGTAGATTTGGGAAAAGTATACAGAGTCAAAGCTATATTAGTAAAAGGTGTAGTGACATCAGATATCGTAGGTCGGCCCACTGAAATACGATTTTTCTATAAACAAGCAGAGAATGACAATTATGTGGTTTACTTCCCTAACTTTAATTTAACAATGAGAGATCCAGGAAACTATGGAGAATTAGCTATGATCACGCTACCGAAGTATGTCCCGGCAAGATTTGTTATTTTAGGCATCGTTAGTTTCATGGATAATGCTTGTCTTAAATTTGAACTCATGGGTTGTGACGAACCTTCCGTTGAACCTCTATTGGGATACGACTATGGTTATTCACCATGTGTTGGTAAGTAATACAATTCATTAGTACAAGCATAATATGTTTACACAAATATAATCATACAATAATGTTATTTGTTCTTTTAGACAATGAGCCTCCTGTATTCCAAAACTGTCCTCAACATCCAATTATAGTACAAACAGACATAAATGGAGGTCTGCTACCTGTTAATTTTACTGAACCAACCGCTAATGACAATTCTGGGGCTATAGCAAGGTTAGAGGTTACGCCACAACATTTCAAAACTCCGATACAAGTTTTTCATAATATGGTTGTGCGGTACGTCGCGTTTGACTTTGACGGGAATGTTGCTATTTGTGAAGTAAATATAACTGTGCCCGATTATACACCTCCAAAACTAAGCTGTCCACAAAGTTACGTAATAGAGTTAGTGGATAAACAAGAAAGCTATGCTGTTAATTTCAATGACACTAGAAGAAGAATCAACGCGACTGATGCCTCAGGCGAAGTTTCCCTAAAGTTCATCCCCGAGAGAGCTGTAATCCCTATACGTGGATATGAAAATGTTACTGTTATAGCTTCCGATAAGTATGGCAATAAAGCTCAGTGTTATTTCCAAGTGCGTATAAATGTCATTTAAATAAGAGAGAATTTAATAATGATCACAATAAACTCTATTTATATAATATTATTTTACACTCCTTATTGATTTATAAATTTTTTAAGGTATCCGTACAAGCTACCCCTTGTGTTGATTGGGAATTAATGCCACCAGCGCATGGAGCTCTAAATTGTTTACCTGGAGACAGAGGAATTCAATGCATCGCCACATGTAGTCCCGGTTATAGATTTACAGATGGTGAACCTGTCAAAACATTTATTTGTGAAACAAAACGACAGTGGGTCCCAACTGCCGTAGTGCCCGATTGCGTTTCTGAAAGTAAGATTAATATAATATTATTTTATCATTAATTCAACATATTTAAATCGTGTCTATAATTATAACGTACTTTTTACCTTAGATACTCAACAAGCTGCTTACCACGTAGTTGCAAGCGTACAGTATCGAGCCCTCGGTGCGGTTTCAAATGCATGTTTACCGCAATATAAAGATCTGCTTGCCCAATATGACAACGTTTTGAATGAACGATTATCGCAACGTTGTTCAGCAGTAAATGTGAATATTAACGTTACCTTTGTAAAGGCAATGCCAAGTCTCCTTGATGAAAATGTAGTCAAAATGGACTTCGTTCTTGCTGTAACTCCAGCTATAAGACAAACACAGTTGTATGATTTGTGCGGTTCAACGCTCAATCTTATTTTTGATTTATCTGTTCCGTATGCAAGTGCATTAATTGAGCCCGTTCTAAACGTTTCTTCGATTGGAAACCAATGTCCACCATTAAGAGCGATCAGAAGTTCTATTTCAAGAGGTTTCACTTGTATTGTGGGTGAAGTTCTCAATATGGATACTAACGATGTTCCTAGATGTCGTAAGTATTCTAGATTTTCGTATTTTTTATATCTTTATCTGATTCACCTTTAGATTGTGACGAATAAAATTTGATTTTAATTTTAGTTCACTGTCCGGCTGGTACATTTGCTGGAGAAAAACAGAAGAGTTGTACAATGTGTCCACGAGGATATTTCCAAAATCAAGCTCGTCAAGGTGCATGTTTGAAATGTCCCCAAGGGACCTTTACGAGGGAAGAAGGGTCTAAGGAATTAACAGATTGTATACCTGTATGTGGATATGGAACATACTCGCCAACCGGTTTAGTTCCTTGTTTGGAATGTCCTAGAAATAGCTACAGCGGTGAACCACCCTTGGGAGGTTTTAAGGATTGTCAAGCATGTCCAGTCAATACATATACCTACCAACCAGCAGCGTCTGGAAAAGATAAATGCAGAGCAAAATGTGCATCAGGAACATATTCACCGACTGGTTTAGCTCCGTGCTCACAGTGCCCTCGAAATTTCTATCAAAATGCAATTGGACAAACCTTATGCATGGAATGCCCCACAAATATGAAGACAGTAAACACAGGTGCTACAGGTCTTGAAGAATGTTTATCTGTAGAATGTTCCAATAGTGCATGTCAACATGGCGGTCTTTGCGTGCCAAAAGGTCACGGTGTACAATGTTATTGTCCTGCTGGATTTTCGGGACGTAGGTGTGAAATAGACATAGACGAATGCGAAAGTCAACCTTGTTACAATGGAGGCACATGTATTGATTTACCACAGGGATATAGATGCTCCTGTCTCACAGGTTATGGTGGTATTAACTGCCAGGAAGAGAAATCTGATTGTAGAAATGACACTTGTCCTGAACGTGCAATGTGCAAAGATGAACCTGGGTACAATAATTATACTTGTCTGTGCCGATCTGGCTACACAGGAATAGACTGTGACGTAACGGTAAGTTAAAATAATAATAAAGTTACCGATTTTAATTAATCATATTAATTTTATATATTACCATGACTCTGTTAAATTTATTTTTTTTTATTATTTTAGATTGACCCTTGTTCTGCTAACGGAAACCCTTGTAAGAATGGTGCTACATGTACTGCGCTTCAACAAGGAAGATATCAATGTGAATGCCTACCGGGCTGGGAAGGCCAACTTTGCGATATCAATACTGATGACTGTATTGAAAAGCCGTGTTTACTTGACGCACCTTGTACAGATTTAGTAAATGATTTCATCTGTGCCTGTCCATCCGGTTTTACAGGAAAACGGTGCCACGAGAAGATTGATTTATGTTCCAACGAACCATGCAAACACGGCATCTGTGTCGATAAACTATTTGTTCATCAATGTGTTTGTGACCCAGGTTGGTCTGGACCGTCGTGTGATATTAATATAAATGAGTGTGTGATCTCACCATGTGAAAATGGAGGTCGTTGTCTAGACAGCATCGATGATTTCACCTGTAGTTGCGAGGCCGGTTATACAGGCAAGCGTTGTCAACACACTATTGACGATTGTTCTTCTGAACCTTGTCAAAATGGAGCAACATGTAATGATCAAATAGATGGTTTTACTTGTAAATGTCGACCCGGTTTCATAGGTTTGCAATGTGAAACTGCTATTGATGAATGCTTAAACGAGCCATGTAACCCAGCAGGAACAGAACGATGTGTTGATTTAGATAATAAATATCAATGTATATGCCGTGAAGGTTTTACCGGAGAAATGTGTGAGACAAACAGAGATGATTGTGCTTCGGACCCATGCTTTAATGGTGGATCTTGCAAAGATGAAGTAGATGGATACAAATGTGCTTGTCAACCAGGATGGACTGGAAAACGTTGTGAACGTGATATTGGAAACTGTATGAATTTACCTTGCCAAAATAATGCTAAGTGTATCGACTTATTCCAAGATTACTTCTGTGTGTAAGTAAATGGTTTTTACTTCCAATACCAAATAATACCTCCATCATGACATATTTAATATTTGACTCTATTTTTCCATTTTAGTTGTCCCAGTGGAACAGATGGTAAACAGTGCGAAACTGCTCCAGAAAGATGTATCGGTAGTCCCTGCATGCATGGCGGAAAATGCCAAGATTTTGGTTCAGGCCTTAACTGCACCTGTTCACTAGACTACTCTGGTATCGGTTGTCAATACGAATTTGATGCTTGTGACGCTGGCTTATGTCAAAATGGAGCAACTTGCGTAGATGAAGGTGAAGATTATACGTGCAAGTGCGCTCCAGGCTTTACAGGAAAGAATTGTGATGAAGATATAATAGACTGCAAGGATAACTCCTGTCCACCATCAGCTTCTTGTATAGATTTACCGGGTAGATTCTACTGCCAATGTCCATTCAATATGACAGGCGATGACTGCAGAAAATGTAAGTCAATTAAATCAATTAAAAATTACAAAGTTACATACATTAATTTCATAAGAATTTAATTTTATATTTTTTTTATAGCGATCAGCGTGGACTATGACCTCTACTTTAGTGATCCACTACGCTCAAGTGCAGCTCAAGTAGTGCCATTCGCAACAGGATCGGCAGACAGTCTAACTATCGCAATGTGGGTACAGTATACCCAGCAAGACGAAGGTGGCATTTTCTTCACAGCCTACGGTGTAAGGTATATACCAACACAGTTTCAAGTTTATTATCATAAATGTTACAATAATTAATTTAAATTACAATTTTTTTTTTGTTTTAGCAATTCGTATCTCGCATTGAATAGAAGAACTATAATCCAAGCACACTCAAGTGGTGTGCAAGTTTCACTTTTCCCCGAACTTCAAGATGTCTATTTAAGCTTTGGTGAATTTGCAACTATTAATGACGGCCAGTGGCATCATGTGGCATTGGTTTGGGATGGAAGCAATAGCGGTGAACTAACTCTTATCACAGAAGGTTTGATCGCCAGTAAAATCAGAGGATATGGCAGCGGAAAATCCTTACCAAAATAGTAAGTTTTGTATTAAAAAAAAATATACACAAATATATGATATATTAGTCAGCAATTACATTTTTTAATCTTAAATAATGTTATAATAACATCTTAAGTCTCTTATA
>JAPOND010000148.1:382664-392889 GCA_028829205.1 Ithomia salapia aquinia | reverse complement strand
GCTGTCGTATTGATAAAATAAATAATGTTTTTTTTTGTCGAAACAAAGCAGGAAAATATCAACAGATCATACTGAACGGTAAATATCTATCTTATGTACAACTCAGTCAGTGTTATCTTGTAAAAATAAAGATTCAGAGTTACAAATTGTTCTGCTGACGTGTAACAATATATCTACTTAATTATTTGTTAGATATCTCTTTACCTCTTGTTCGTAAAAGGCGCACGACCGACTTTTAGCTGCACTTGGCAACACTCACCTACTTTATGTTATTGCTTACGCATCTTCATCGTGGCTACACCGAAACACAAATCTTATAGCAGTAATTAAAAGATAATAATTATACATTAATATAATAGCCCAAATTATTACTGCTTTTTGAAGATTTTGTTTTTTATTTACAATGTAAAAAGCTCATGCACATTTTATAAATACTGCAAATTATGAAGTAGGCACATTATTCCGATCAAATATAAATCATTGTTATCGTTCATCATACTATTAAATAGTAAAGATAAATACACTCTTCCGATTCACACCACAATCGACCTCGGGGACCTCAATGATAAAATTATCAATATTCAGTTGTTTTAATAAACTCCTCATATGTGCTTGTTACTATTAAGAACATATTTGGAGGAATTCGAATAATAATGTTAAATAATTGTTATGGAAATTGAAACAATTTTTTGTGTACGTGCTTTTCTTTAATAACATTTAGTGCAAGTAACATTTCGATCCACGTAACAAACAAGGAAGAGAATTACAACTGCTTAATATTTTACTAAGTGATTACTTTCACCAAAGTTAAGATAATAATCTTTGGTAGTCGCGACGTGATCGCGTCATTGATTAAGGTTAACAAATAAGGAACGATGCTTTCTATTGAATTCGACTGTATCAAACTTAACTATACAGTTCCGGTTCTATATCGGTTCTAACTTCCAATTTGTCAATGCAGTAACATACCATACAACTTGGATAATTTTATTCGCTTAAAAAGATCATATCTAAAATACGTATCATGATTTTCGTTTACCTTTTTAACTTAAGCAAATTAGTGCGATTTCTACATGTTCAAATCGTCTTTAATTTACTTCTGCAATTATCCTCAAGATTTTTTTAGAACATTTTTTTACAATTTCTCCAGTTCACAAATAATAAGTATCATATTGTATTTTCCAGGGTGATTACATATGGATCGAGCCGGTATCGGGGCGAGAGTTCGATGTAGCTATTGGAGCGCGGGTGCTAGCCGCCGAGGGTCGCCGCATAAGGGTGAAAGATGACGACGGCCAGGAGCAATGGCTGCCACCAGAGCGTCGCATCAAGGCCATGCACGCCACTTCCGTGCATGGCGTCGAGGACATGATCTCTCTCGGCGACCTACACGAGGCCGGCATCCTTAGAAACCTTCTCATTCGGTACAATGACAACCTAATCTATGTAAGTCTCGAAATCTCAAGAACCGGATATGTAGTAAAACCTGAAGGTTTAAATTAAATGATTAATTTCTTGTTTTTTTTAGACGTATACAGGTTCAATTCTAGTGGCAGTGAATCCTTACCAAATATTACCAATTTATACAGCGGACCAAATTAAGTTATATAAAGAAAGGAAGATAGGAGAACTGCCACCACATATTTTTGCTATCGGAGATAACGCATATGCCCACATGCGAAGATATGGTCAAGACCAATGTATAGTCATTAGTGGGGAATCGGGTGCAGGAAAGACTGAATCAACTAAATTAATTCTGCAATACCTTGCTGCAATTAGTGGAAAACATTCATGGATAGAACAACAGGTAGGCAAATCAAATATCGTTCTTAGTGTTGTATAAAAATATGTCGATCGACAATAAATTTGTAATGTAGATTATAATAATATTGGCATTTTTTTAATGATAATTATTGTTTATTTTGCAGATATTAGAAGCAAATCCCATTCTAGAAGCCTTTGGTAACGCAAAAACCGTGCGCAATGACAACTCTTCCCGATTTGGCAAATATATTGATATTCATTTTAATAGCAATGGTGTTATTGAGGGAGCTAAAATAGAACAATATTTATTAGAAAAATCAAGAATAGTAAACCAGGGAGCCCATGAAAGAAATTATCACGTATTCTATTGTTTACTCGCTGGGTTATCAAAGGATGAAAAAAAGAAATTGGAATTAACAGAACCATCTGAATATCGGTATTTATCTGGGGTAAGTCAATATTGGAAAGTTGTTATAATCACTTAAATTATATGAGTTGCTGCATAATAACAATAACCATGATAATATCCATTAAGAGTTTATATTATGCATATAATCCTTACGTCATGTATTTGCATGACGTAAGAAATTACCTGATTGATTTTCTAAAATACAATTAATTCGAGATTCAAGGTAACATACTATTTTTTCTTTTATTTAAGGGTGGCAGTTTCACATGTGAAGGCCGAGATGACGCTGCAGAGTTTGCTGATATTCGATCCGCCATGAAAGTTTTGTTATTTACGGAGTCTGAAATATTTGAAATATTAAAACTTTTGGCAGCAGTTTTACATTGTGGAAATATAAAATACGAAGCAACCGTAGTTGATAATTTGGATGCAACAGAGATTATTGAACAAGTAAACGTTAAAAGAGTTGCAAATTTGTTAGGTGTACCGACTCAGTCTTTAATAGATGCGCTAACTAGAAAGACATTATTTGCTCATGGCGAAACTGTAGTGTCTACTTTAAGTAAAACTCAATCTGTTGATATTCGAGATGCATTTGTTAAAGGTATTTATGGCCGTTTATTTGTGACTATTGTCAGGAAAATAAACGCTGCAATTTACAAACCAAAGTCTACAATGAGGACTGCGATTGGCGTGCTTGATATATTCGGATTTGAAAACTTTGACCATAACAGTTTTGAACAATTCTGTATTAACTTTGCTAATGAGAACTTACAGCAGTTTTTCGTTAGACATATATTTAAATTGGAGCAAGAGGAATATAATCACGAAGGCATTAATTGGCAACATATAGAATTTGTTGATAACCAAGACGCCTTGGACTTGATTGCACTAAAACAGTTAAATATTATGGCCTTAATAGATGAGGAGTCTAAATTTCCAAAAGGTACAGATCAAACAATGTTAGCTAAGCTTCATAAAACTCACGGATTGCACAGAAACTATCTCAAACCTAAATCCGATATCAATACAAGTTTCGGTTTAAATCATTTCGCCGGTATTGTATTCTATGATACCCGTGGATTTCTTGAAAAAAATCGAGATACATTTAGCGCTGACTTATTACAATTAATTCATATTTCCACAAATAAGTTCCTACAACACATTTTCCAAGAAGATATTATTATGGGATCAGAAACAAGAAAACGAACGCCGACATTATCAACACAGTTTAAAAAGTCATTAGATTTATTGATGAGGACTCTTGCAACATGTCAGCCGTTCTTTATACGTTGCATAAAGCCAAATGAATTTAAAAAACCAATGTTGTTCGACCGAGGTCTATGTTGTAGGCAGCTTAGGTATTCCGGGATGATGGAAACGATCAGAATAAGAAGGGCAGGATATCCAATTAGACACAGTTTTAAAGAATTTGTAGAAAGATACAGGTTTTTAATATCGGGCGTACCGCCTGCACATAAAACCGATTGCAGGGCTGCCACCTCCAAAATTTGTGCCACAGTTCTTGGTAAATCTGATTACCAACTTGGTCATACCAAAGTATTTCTGAAGGACGCACACGACCTGTTCCTCGAACAAGAGAGGGATAGAGTACTCACCAGAAAAATATTAATACTGCAACGATCAATTCGAGGATGGGTTTACAGAAGAAGATTTTTGAAAATGAGGGCAGCGGCCATTCTAATACAGCGTCATTGGCGAGGGAAGCTGCAAAGAATTCGGTACAACAAGATGAAGGCCGGATACTCTCGTCTGCAGGCATTGATTCGAGCCAGAGTGTTGGCCCATAGATTTAGACATCTACGCGGACACATCGTATCGTTGCAAGTATGACAATTTCATAAATTTATCGTATGATTCCGGCAGCATTACTATAAGCACTGCTAAAATTTCAGGCGGCGGCCCGAGGGTATCTTGTTCGTCGGTCGTACGGTCACAAGATGTGGGCGATAGTAAAAATACAGAGTCACGTTCGTCGACTGATCGCAATGCGTCGCTACCGACGCCTGCGCCAGGAGGAGCGAGCACACAGCGAGGCGCTGCGGCTTCGGCGGCAGGAGGAACAGCGGCTGCAGCACCAGGGGAATACGCGCGCCAAGGAGATTGCCGAGCACAACTACAGGGTGAGTTAAAATTGTTATAACTATTTGAACTTTCGAGATGTGAAGAAATTAATACCAATATAAAATTATTCCATGCAGATTTAACAAAAAAGCCACAAAAGCAAGTTGCGCTTGCTTATGAACTAATTTAAGACTTTCTAGACGTTCTTATTGCAAATTATATTTGATTATTTATTTAACAAGCTTATCGACAATTGATAATTAATCGACTAGATAATCGATTGCAATGTTTGTGTAAATTAAGATGGCGGTAATAAAACAAAGTTTGTTTAGATAGTAGACCTTATCTTGATCATTATTTGCAATCAATGTTACATCCCAGCATTTTTTATGATAAGGAACTCCAGTTCAAGACTAGCTGTTGTTAACAAAGAACTAATTTAGAAAATGTGTGGATATTTTTGTATTTTATATACAAAATAACTGTAACCTAGGTAAATAAATAGTTCAACGACTGTAATAAATTTATTTTTAAAGCCGTGTAAGAAAATAGTATTGCCAAAACTCGATACACCTGATATGTCCGACAATTATGTAAGTTGCCGATCTTAATCGACCATGTAGCGCGTTATACAATTACCTACGACCTGGATGCGGTTGGATAACGAATCGGTAAACACGTTAGCCAAACATATCTTTTAGTATAGATTCCAACAGTACAGGTGATCGGTAGTGTTAACAAATATGTGGTCTGTTTGTAATTATGAAATTAACGATCCTCACGAAGTATTAATTCAACGTAACTATATATGGCAACTGGATAACTGGGCAAGTATTAGCTGTCGATGTATGTTATCCTGTTACTTTCACTACTTGGCTAATATGTAATTGCTAGTAATATAAAACTGTAAGCGGCTTAACTGGTAAAACGATAATAGTATTTATAATGAAGATTATCATGATTAGTAAGAAGATCTATTAGTTGTAAGCCCAACGTCGTCTACCGGATCCTTTTAATCAATTATATTATTATTGGGTTATAGGAACGCATGTATGAGCTAGAGCGACGTGAAGCTGAACTGGCACTAGAAGAGAAGCGTCAATTAGAAGCTAAAAGAACATTAGTGCAAGAAGCAGCCAGGAAACAAGATGAACCAGTTGATGACAGTAAACTTGTAGAAGCGATGTTTGACTTCCTACCGGACTCCAGCAGTGAAGCGCCGGCACCCAAAGATACTTCAGTCTTTAGTGATCTTCCGCAACAACGAGCCGATCAACAAGAGGTAAAATATTGACCAAACATAATATTTTCTTTCATTTTAAAATGACATTTCAAAACATAACTTATATTTTAGATGGTTACACCAATGCAAACAACATCGGAAGATGAAGAGGATCTGTCCGAATTTAAATTTCAAAAGTTTGCAGCTACTTATTTCCAGGGCAATGTTACCCACCAATATTCTAGAAAACCTCTCAAACATCCGCTATTACCCCTTCATACACAAGGGGATCAACTGGTAAGTGCGGCTTAATCTTTGTGTATGTACAGCAAATTAATGTTGACATTGCTAATTGTTTTTTAATTATAAAGCATTACATGCTCTAATGTATTGATAAGTCAGATAATCAGATAAGTCTAATGGACTTTTGTGATAATCAGTAAGCATTGATTAGAAATAATAAGGAACCTTTGTTCTATCATCTCCGTTACTGACCAGACTAGGAAAATTGTTATTTCTTATATTTAACACGGTTGGGTGCAGAAAAAAAATATTTATAACGATTATCTAACGATTTAGAAATCAACTGATGTAGAAGGTAATAATTGATTTCTACTAATGTTACTAAAAAATATTTTAGGCCGCCCAAGCATTATGGATCACAATTTTACGTTTTACTGGAGACCTACCGGAACCCAGATATCATACTATGGACCGAGACAATACGTCAGTAATGTCAAAAGTTACCGCGACTCTTGGCAGAAACTTTATAAGATCCAAAGAATTTCAAGAAGCCCAAATGATGGGAGTAGATCCCGACGCCTATCTCAACAAACAAAAACCAAGATCGATTCGGCATAAGTTAGTGTCCTTAACGTTAAAACGGAAAAACAAACTTGGTGAAGATGTACGACGAAAATTACAGGTAAAATTGTGTAACAGCATAATTAGGCAATTACAATAATTATATTTCAATTAATTGGAAAAATAATTACAGTTTTAATGTACTATTTCCACAGGATGAGGAATATACAGCTGATAGTTACCAGTCATGGCTGGAATCACGTCCTACATCTAATTTAGAAAAACTACACTTTATTATCGGCCATGGAATTCTGAGAGCTGAATTAAGAGATGAAATATATTGCCAAATTTGTAAACAATTAACAAATAATCCGTCTAAGTCGTCTCATGCTCGTGGTTGGATCTTACTTTCACTGTGTGTTGGATGTTTTGCTCCTAGTGAAAAGTTTGTAAATTACCTAAGGGCATTTATAAGAGAAGGCCCGCCTGGTTACGCACCTTACTGTGAAGACCGGTTGAAGAGGACCTTTAACAATGGAACAAGAAATCAACCACCCTCTTGGCTAGAATTGCAAGCTACGAAGTCTAAAAAGCCTATAATGTTACCTATTACGTTTATGGATGGTAATACAAAGACATTGTTGGCTGATTCTGCGACAACCGCAAGAGAGTTATGTAATCAGCTATCGGATAAGATTGCTTTACGAGATCAATTCGGGTTTTCATTGTATATTGCATTGTTTGATAAAGTTAGCTCTCTGGGAAGTGGCGGCGACCATGTTATGGACGCAATATCGCAATGTGAGCAATATGCCAAAGAACAAGGTGCTCAAGAACGGAATGCACCTTGGAGATTATTCTTTAGAAAAGAAATCTTTGCTCCATGGCACGACCCCACTGAAGATCAAGTTGCAACTAATTTGATATACCAACAAGTAGTTAGAGGAGTGAAATTTGGGGAATACAGATGTGATAAGGAAGATGACTTGGCCATGATCGCTGCACAGCAATATTATATTGAATATGGTCAGGATATGAATACTGAACGTTTATATACCTTGTTACCGAACTACATTCCCGATTACTGTTTGACAGGAGTAGAAAAAGCAGTTGACCGATGGGGTGCTTTAGTAGTACAAGCTTATAAAAAAAGTTATTATGTCAAAGAAAAAGTCGCTGCATATAAAGTAAAGGAGGATGTTGTAAGTTACGCGAAATTCAAATGGCCCCTACTATTTTCTAGATTTTACGAGGCATACAGAAATTCTGGACCAAATTTGCCAAAGAACGATGTTATTATAGCGGTTAATTGGACTGGGGTTTATGTGGTTGATGATCAAGAACAGGTTCTGTTAGAGTTATCATTCCCAGAAATAACAACTGTGTCAAGCCAAAAAACTAATAAAGTTTTTACACAAACCTTCAGTTTGTCTACAGTGCGAGGTGAAGAGTTTACATTTCAGAGTCCTAATGCAGAAGACATTCGTGATTTGGTTGTATATTTCTTAGAAGGTTTAAAAAAGAGATCGAAATTCGTTATAGCTTTACAAGATTATAAAGCTCCAGGGGAGGGTTCCAGTTTTTTGACATTCCAAAAGGGAGATCTTATAATTTTAGAGGAAGATAGTACGGGTGAATCAGTACTTAACAATGGGTGGTGCATCGGTCGTTGTGAAAGAAGTATGGAAAGAGGTGATTTTCCAGCAGAAACAGTATACGTGCTACCTGCACTTAGTAAGCCACCACCAGACATATTAACACTATTCTGCCAAGAAGGTGCACAACACGGAAGGCGTGCTCCAACTAACACCTTTAATGGAACTGAAACTAGAGACAAACCGCATAATTTAGTAGAATATGCAATGGATCATTTCCGGTTACCACCAAAACGTACAACATCTAAAGCCCTTACGCTATCAACAGCTAAAAGGGGCACCGAAGAACTGTGGAGGCATTCGAGAGAACCAATAAAGCAACCCTTATTAAAAAAATTACAGGCCAAAGAGGAATTAGCCGAAGAGGCTTGCTTTGCCTTCACAGCTCTTTTAAAATATATGGGAGACCTTCCTTCAAAACGACCACGACTAGGTAACGAGTATACAGATCACATATTTGACGGACCTCTCAAGCATGAAATTTTAAGAGATGAAATATATTGTCAACTTATGAGACAATTAACCGACAACAGAAACCGAATGTCGGAAGAAAGAGGCTGGGAGTTAATGTGGCTAGCTACGGGGCTCTTTGCTTGTAGTCAAGGTCTTCTTAGAGAATTAACTCTATTTCTTAGAACCAGACGTTATCCAATTGCACAAGATTCTCTCCAAAGACTTCAAAAAACCTTACGTAATGGTCAAAGGAAATATCCGCCCCATCAAGTTGAAGTGGAAGCAATACAGCATAAAACTACACAAATATTTCATAAAGTTTATTTCCCCGATGACACAGATGAGGCGTTCGAGGTAGATTCATCGACTAGAGCGAAAGACTTCTGTCAGAATATAGCTCAGAGACTTAATCTCAGGTCCAGTGAAGGCTTCAGTTTGTTCGTTAAGATAGCAGATAAGGTGATATCGGTACCGGAAGGCGACTTCTTTTTTGATTTCGTTCGGCATCTCACGGACTGGATTAAAAAGGCGCGACCGACGCGCGACGGTATCACACCTCAATTTACTTACCAGGTTAGTGTGGTTTTTAACATACCTATAACATAGGCAGTCGTAAAGTTTTAAATAACATTATAAAATATTTCACGAGAGGTTTCTTTTTCAAAATCAAAAGATCTATTAATATTATAATTATTAAACTTATACCCAACGTCGCATGCGTAGGTTTTCTTCATGAAGAAGCTGTGGACGAACACGGTCCCGGGCAAGGACCGCGCGGCGGACGTGATCTTCCACTTCCACCAAGAGCTGCCCAAGCTGCTCCGCGGGTATCACCGCTGCGGCCGGGACGAGGCCGCCCGCCTCGCCGCGCTCGCCTACCGCGCCAGGCACGGAGACAACAAGCAGGAGCTGCAGGCCATCCCGTGAGACATTACACTACTACCAACTTTAAAACTATTAATGATAGTCGTCGAACCCACTACAGTCGTCGATTGGCCGCAAGTAGCAGGATCGATATGCACGCGGGAGAACTCCTTATGTACTTCAGAGATTCTTATTTTTTGTCATTTGTTTCCCTTATTAGTGAAACACAGACACGACATTGTTACCTAGAGATGGAGCTAAAGATAATAATTAAATTAAATTACAAGGTTCGACACGTTAGCTGTTTTAATTATCAGCTTACGCAATTTATAAGACAATGCCTATGTAGCAATTAGTTACTTTTACAGTTATAATTTATTGTCATGTTAAAATCGTAAATCTTATAAAATTTAAAAAGTAAACAATGTTGTTGTTATCTGATCCAACCTAACATCTATTCATATTGAGATAGGATGAGTATTAGTGCCGTTTCCAAGAAAAAAAAAATTGTTTAACGACGTTGTTGTAAACAATGGATCGTCAATGCATGGAAATAAATGGACCTATCCCATTTTCTTCACTTGAATGTTTTCTTACTAACTCTTTACTTTGTCAATGAAAATTTGACATCCTTTGCCTGTATTGTATTTGTAGTAAAAAAACATCCCCCACCGTATGCTAAAAAAATATTATTATAGTTATTTTCAAAATATTTGTACAAAATTACAAGGGGAGGTCCAAAAGTTCGCGGAATAAAAGGGTTGTTAATAAAATATAACAATTAATTTATTTTTCCTTTTCAATATAATCACCCTTAAGTCTAATACATTTATTCGATCTATGAATTAATTTTTCTAAACCATCGAAAAAATATTTTTTGTCTTTGGCCTCAAAATGCGCCGAAATTGCCTCCTTCACTTCGTTATCGTCGGAAAATATCCTTCTCCTTAGCTCTTTTTTTAAATTTGG
>JAPOND010000146.1:2800263-2812518 GCA_028829205.1 Ithomia salapia aquinia | reverse complement strand
GGAAATTTAAATAGAAGTTTATGTATCAAAGATACCCTTCATTTGTCTAAAAAGAGACGAATGAATTTTGATATCGAATTCAGAATTAAGTATCTCGTGGAACTACTTATAATCTTAGCCAAGTTTTGTCAAATTTCATTATTAAAACCGAATGGCTACATTGTCAAGGCGATCGTATGCTTGCAGATTTACGTATTGCTCATAATATTTCGCCAGAAAACATATAATCTGTTCAATTCTTCCGGTAATTATAAATTTAAGTTACTTATTATATATTTTTATAAACATATTTCTGCTTAATTTGCTCTATAATAGTTGTTAATATAATCAGTACCATACCACTATATTATTTTAGTAAAAAAAATGCTAAACCATTATCTATAAAGATAAATAATATTATGCTTACAAATAGTTTTGATTATTTTAAATGTAAAAATACCAAAACAAAACATGTATTATCTCGAAAATGATATTGGCTATGTGTGTCGCTTTTATTTAGATATCACAATGCTATGCAATAATAAGAAAACGAAAAAAATAAACTTTGATACAAAAAGTTGAAACTCGTAACTAATGTCAGAATAAAACAATGTGTATGGAACGAGAAACAGGCGGAGTGTGAAGATAATACTTGGAACCCTTTTATGGGCTGAAACTCGTTCAATCAATGCCTTTAACTTCGTTGGATTTACATTGTAGCTCTTGGTGATTTTACATATATATATATTTGCTTATCATATTTATAGACACAATTCTTAGGCATTTTGTAAATTATATATTTTGGACTTCCCTCTTTAAACTTCCAGGTAAGCTTCTTAGGGTTTTGTTAATGTTGTCGAAGATTCAGAATTGTTGCATGTGATATATTCAAGAGCGAATAATATAAATACATTTTTTTATATAATGTAAATAAAATTTATTTTTCTTTATGAAGATTTCGACATCTCAGAGTGAAAATGTTAAAGCTTAGCAAAAGTATGGGAACAGCAAGTAAGGTCTACATCACGCATTTTGGACGAACTTCGGTAGTAGTTAGAATTCGCTCGTAAAATAATGTTTATAGTGGGCTGGCATCGGGATAGCGCGATTTATAGTGCATTTATTACCACATTACACAACTCCTTTTCAGTGCACTTTAACGAATTTGTTTCGTGTTACATAAAAATATCGCCTACGCTGTGATTATGTAAAACATAACTTAATAATACTTTATACAAGGTTTAATAACGTTTCCAGTAATGCACATGTATATATTTAAATTACCTGAAGTTACATTATTAGTAGTTTTTTTAATGCAGGCACTGACACACCTCTTGTGCTACACAGCCCCTTCATATATTATGCCTTATTGACTGGCTATAATATAGGTCTTAAGTAAGGTCAAAACATCCATGTTATAAAGATAATTACGTAGTTGGATAGTCGAGAACAATCTCCATATTTATACTTTTCTTATAATATTTAATATTACTACACCCCATGCGTGGAAATAGGCTGACATACCCTTCCCGACCTTATCGGAGTCGTAAACATGATAGTGTCGTATTTATTGATATTGCAAATAACTACATCGCGCAATATCTGGATGGTCTTTCGAAGAATGTGAATATTTTTATATATATTTTCAAAGTATAATAATATCTTTGTCAGGCTTAGCATGTTATTGTATTTTTCTGAGAAAATTTTCTAAAACAACTTTGCGAGCTTTACTTTACATTACACGGAACATTTAACAAATGTATTACTTTTTAGAATATAGAATAGTACTTTCTTTAAATACACATTATAAATATATTTACTAAAAGATAATTATTATTTTATAGTTAAATTATAATTGTAAATTATGATAATAATTCTTGTATTCTTAGCAAACGATTACATTTAAAAATAATAATTCCTAAAGGAAGTTGTACAACTGAAGCATCATGATTGCATAAATATATAAGTACATAAATCAATTTGTAGAAATGCA
The DNA here is from genome assembly GCA_028829205.1 of Ithomia salapia aquinia. Taxonomy (NCBI): domain Eukaryota; kingdom Metazoa; phylum Arthropoda; class Insecta; order Lepidoptera; family Nymphalidae; genus Ithomia; species Ithomia salapia. The sequence goes on along the minus strand of JAPOND010000146.1, from coordinate 2,810,546 downwards.
CTGAACAAACGCTCGATTCTCATCATTATTCTTCAAACTATTATACTAGTAAATTTCTGTGAAAGTTGTAAATAGTCTCGTTTAGTTGCTATTCCAACATTTGAATCATTGCCATATCCTTGTGAAATGATTTACACCAAATAATGTCATTATTTAAAAACTGCTTAAAATAAAGTACATAAGATGTTTGTCGCTTTCCAATAGATCGACGGTCCCTACGTACATAAGGACATGTCAAAAATGGCAATTTTTTTTAATTGCATATATGGCCTTAGATTATCCATACGCTCATGTCAATAGAAGATTTTTTTTTAAAATTTTGTTTACTTCACTTAATATACAACTTGTATATGACAAGTACTATACCATTTGTAAAAATGTATCGAAGAAGCGGACATCTATACTTATCGTTTTGTACGATGTTTAAAAATGCGCGGCTCTTGGTGCAAGAGCGGTGTTGTCCTACATAACGTCTTTTACGGAAGTCTTCCAATAAGACGTGTCAATTGGTGATAGATGTATATAGTAAATGTTTAATAATATAGAAAACAGATTTAAATAATGTCGTTATTTGTCTTACTTTCAGTACCGGGATATCAGCGTAAAAGCGGTCATAACGGACATGTTCATATTTATGGATTTGTTTTTGTTTACGTTTGTTACTGTTTGGTTGACATAACATTTTTTTTAGAGACACTCGTATGTAACGAAAAGAATATTTCAATGGAACTGGAAAATCAGCACTTGGAAGTTTCTAATGACGAAAGACAAGCTGCCGAAGCGCATAGTGATAAGCCAATATACTATGGCAAACTGATTTAATTGATATAATTATCATATAGAAATTAGATAGATTAGATATTTTGAATGATGATATTTTTACACTCCCCATCGTAAAAATCAAATACTACAACCAAATCCTGAAATTTATATTATCGCGTTTTTCGGTCTTCAACATTAATGATAAGTCCATGTATAACGTATGGGGACAATGTAAATGAAATACTAACAACTAACTGTTTAAGCGAAAGTACTGTCATTCTATGCGATGCAACCTCAAGATCAATTTCGTTAGGAGCAAGTGAAATGTAATCTAATCTAGTTCATAATTAACGCATCAACAAAAAGAAACGTCAGCATGCCACAAAGCAATAACAAGGAACAAAATTACTACAAAATCCAACTGGTTCGTTCAAAAAATAAAGGTGTCTGTAAATTTAAGTAAAGCTCATACATTCTTCTAATTCTTTCTGAACATTCTAATGTTTGCACAGCGATGTTTGATTTTATTAAGTTTGTTTTGAATTAAAACACATGCCAATATTAGCTTCTTATATTACAAAAGGATATTATTAGTATCTAATTTTACAGTCTTTAATGCTGGGTTAAAGTAGGGTACATGTTGCACGGCCATCGTGTTCCTGGTTAGTGTGATGATGCGGAAACGCATTTTTCCAACGCAAAAAAAAAAAAAAGGGTACATGTTGGAGACAATTGCGAAAGGTGGTTCCAATGAAGTTTTTTATTTTCTTTTGTTAATAACAAGGCTAAGACAACAGTCTTCTAATCAGTTAAAGACTTTAGATTTAGGTCAGACATTTGTGCAGGTCAGAATCGCAATCACATTGATTTTTTTATGTATTTATATATCAATACATTTCAAGTAGATGTGTGCTAGCAGATCTTTGAAAAAGACCATACTCAAAACAAGGCAGATAGAATTCCCGCATAAATGTGTGAGTGAACAGAAAAAAATAACTATTTACGCACCAGATGAATGTACGCACAGGTTCGTTGAGCGAACCAGAACGGTGCACCGTATAGATGTAGAAGTGGAACAAGACTTAGTTTTAAATCTTAAGGTTTGGTTACTTAATAAAAACTGGACATAATATATTAAATCAGATAAAAACTCTTGGAATAAGATAAGTGAAGAAAACTGCAAAGCAACATCTATTAAGACATTATTAAGTTTAAGTATGACTTTTCTGATATAAACTATGAATATTTAAAATGTGACAATAACTTTAAATAAGTCTAGAATGATAAAAAAAAGATGCACGAACTAACACTTGAGAATTTGTACAATAATCCTATTCTTATCTCTGATACGAAGTATAAGGACTTGATTAGTCTATGCGATACAATAATTATTAAAAAAGTATCATGACTTCTAGATCAACCTTCAAATTCAGTAACCTACACTTCTTATTTTATAGATGTTAAGAAGTTTGTTACTTAACAATAAATAATTTAATAATAAAAAGCATCTTTAACTAATAAAACACAATCCTAATAGTTTTATTTAAGGACATGTCTTTTTTTACATAACAAATAATATGAACCTACCTAAATGCATGTAACCGCGTATAAAGCGATATGTTCTTATTAATGTATTTTTTATGTCCGTTAGTGGCGATTTTAGGACGTTTAATACATCTATTTCAAAATGATGACGTAATTCCACGTTTGTACTAAAGATTTTATTAAAATTTTGTTTTAGATATAGAATTCTTTATTCCTGCGTATAAAACAACATCTTAGACTTGTCTGATATACTTTTATGTTAATATCAGAGTAGAAACGGTTATCTATTAGTTTTTCCGGGAAAATATGAGAAAAATAGATATTTATAAATGCCGTTATAAAGTTCTTCAAGTTAATAAAATATCAAAGAAAAAAAAAATTAAAATAGTACATAGTATTATTTCTAGAGAGGTTCAAACTTTAAAAACGATCTCCTGAAAACCTCCATTTTTGACATGTCTTTATATACGTAGGGACCGTCGAGATAATATTTGTTGAGTTTCCACGAAGACAGCTTCAATTTTATGATCCCAGAAATCTGACATCAGAAGTATGCATGAACTGTTCTAGCGTTATCGATCTGAGTCTAAACTGTACTCATACCGTTATTTCAAACTGTACTTTGATTCAGTACCGTAAGTGTAGGCAAGTATATGTAAGTAAAGCTTTGTATGATTGTATGAAGCTTAATAAGGTTTATAAGGATTTTTTCCATTAGATTTTTCAGTACAGAATTAGATTCGAGATAATTTTCTTTTACATTACCTTCATATGGTTGCTATGGAAATGCATTAAGGGCAATTATACTTCTTTTAGCAGCTTATCGATTCTTACCTGCTTCATTATGCCGCAGAGTAAAAAAATATAAATACATAAGGTTATTCATGATGTTCCTAGCACAGAATTTCATTAATAAATCAATATCTTTTAAATTAAGCTTATAGTAGACTCATTAACGGAAGTATTTATTTATTATCGTGATTAAAAATTATATTCATATTTTAATATTGTATATGTAAAATCTGTAAGCGCTCAAAGTTATAAATTTAGGTTAATTAATACGGTACGTGGACTGAATGTGAAGTACATTAAGCTTACGATGAAATTTGCTACATTCACAAAAACATATTGTTCAAAGTTTTTATGATTTTATTTTGACACATTTGACAAAAATTTACTTTATGTACTCTATGTTCCTAAAATAAAGTAAGTTAGATTAGTTAACCCTGATACTCTATAAGCCTCCCTGTTTATTGAGGTACTCCTCCAATTATCTTGTTCACTCGCGTATTATGAACGCGACATTTTGAGATAAGGGTACTTCATTATGTCTTTATGGGGTTGGGATTATTAAGTTTTACTATTTAAATATATAAATCAAAATAAAAATATATTTTTGCATATTGTATACAAAGCTTTACAGTATTAGAACGACTAGAAATGTCTTTGTCTGCAAAACAATCAACATTGAAGGAATCTCTCAATAGATTTAATAGGCAATCAATAAGGTTCCTCAAAATGTCTCGTCCAAGTTATAAGACTTGTGGAAGCTCTATTAACGGTTGTCGTAAAGCGAGTTTATTGGACCGATAGCAGCGAAAAGTTTGTGATTTATGCGCTGAAGTGGATACCGTGCTAGATGCTATCACTCTCCGTTTTGTAGTTAATAAAGATTTAGAGATTGTCGATGATATTGTTGCTATCGAAAATATTGGTTAATAACAATAGAAATTATTTATTTCTATCTCATTTGTATCATTTTACTCTCTCTATGGAAATGGTTTTATGTTAGTGTTAAAAATTCATAATTTTGACAATGAAATTAAAACACAAACAAAGACTGGGCAGTATTTACCTAATTATGGTTGGTCATTATCGCAATAACCACACAGATAAAGTCATAAGACCAGGATAAGACCAGGTTCACGGTAAACTGAACCAATTCCAACTCTTGGGTTCCATTACACAAATTAATAAATGTCGCTTCCAGTTTCTGTAATCCATGAGCTCGGCGCAGACACCATTAGGTTATGAAATTTCGTTCGTAACTGGAGCAAACAGCCTTTAATATTCTAATTGCTCACATAATACCGAAACTTTCTGAGGCTCGTATGTTTGACAGCCCCAAGCTTTTAATACACAACTTTAAACATACATTTTGCGACTGAATTGCTTAGTTTCTGTTATGTTGTCAATTTTTGGGGTTAATAAATTCTATTACTATAATATATAACCCGCTGGCCAAACTTGTTTCAGGCTGCAGTTTATTAACAAAACTTTTCCGAGTTTATAACTTTGAAAACTTCTCTTTATTCTAACAAAAATATATGTGCGAATATTTCAACAATTTATGAACTAAACAACTAAGACATATCAACAGAAATGGTGTCTATTTCTTGTAATATTTATCATTATTATCAATCAAATTTTTATTTGTAATGACAATGTAGAACATTTTACTGTAAGTAGGTACTTCCTTACTTTTTTTCTATTAAAAGAAGTAACTCTAACATAACATTTTTTTTGCAAGTTATCGTTACAATATCTATTACATTATATACATTACCTCTAAAACTGAAAACTATAATCAATGGTCAGACGATTAGATAAAATGAATGTAATAAACATAATATAAACAAAAGGGAACAACCAAACTTGTGAAAAACACTAATATTTTACTTATAATTCATAACACAATCGTGCTTTGAATAATTAAGCAGAGTTAATTTGCTTAACGAACGTCTACAATGAAATTTCTATGGCAAATAAATAACAGAATAGAGAGGTTCAAACAAAATTAGATTTGAAGTGCCTTTACAAACATCAATTAAGCGATGCTTAGTAGTTAAGGGAGACGTATCAGAAGAACAAGTCGCGTCATTTATATTTTGTTACGTCAAATTGCTTAAGACTTTCATTTATTTTATGCGGAAATTGTAAATTAGAAACGGCTTTTGCTATTATTCCTCCATAAACATATTTCCTGAGTCAGTTTCTTTATTTTAGTTTTTTATTAAGGGTTATTTGTGTACACTATGAACTATTATATAACTCAAGGTTTTGATTAGCCATTAGCCGTGGATGCTCTATTGATCATCAGTTATAGGTTAGTCGAGGTTAACCCTCGTAATTAATTGCCATTTAACGGCCGGCTTCTGTGACCGATCAAACAGCGGTTTTATCTAAGGCCGCAATAAGTTCTAAAGCAGCCATAAAGATCACTTCACTATTTTATGACTGTCATTAGTATTTGTTTCTTTATTGAGCGTTTTATAAACTCATGTTTGTGTTTTATATTTACTATCTATGTGATTATACTTTCTTTCAACACCTTACTTTCTCGACTAAAAGGGTTGAGGTATACAAAGTGGACGTGGCCCCGCCAGAATGAGCTGGGGGGAGGGAAACCCCTAGGGGGCTAGGGGTGTCGATCCCTAAAATTTATTTTGACCTCATTTCTCGTCGAGCCACGTGATTCTGAACAAAAACCTAACCTAACTAATTAAAAAAAAACATTACCTTTATGATTTTTGTATAACATACGAATGTAAAGTACATTTATACAGTAATGTTTTCAAAGATAAACAATGATTCCAATAATTTTGGGGGTTGTAAAAGTACTATGTATAAAAAACAACCTACCAACCCCTAAAAATGTTCAAAATCGTAGGTTTGTCGAGATAAGAGGTCAAAATCAATAGATTTTTAGATATTGACTTCTATCAGGGAAGGCGTCTCTCCAAAATCTGACACCTTAAATCAGGGGGTCCAAATTAGTTTAGAATAAAAAATATAGGCGGACTTTCGTTCCTCCTACAGTATAAACAGCTGACCCAAAAGTAATGTACGTTTTTTTTAAACCTTCAACTAAGCTATTTTATTTGAAATTTCATAACAATCAGCATAGCATCACATTCATTAAAATAATGTAACACAATTATGTTATTGGGGATAATATCCAGCTCTTACATAATTTATTATTAAAATGACATTCTCAATGTTTATATATATAAGACAGTATTCCTAAGAAAACGTTACCTACTTTATAAATTATTAAGCCTTAAATGTGCTCTTAACATTTAATCATAAATATATAATAAAACACATAAAATAATAAATTTCTTATAAAAGCATACTGATATTTATTTTCCATACAGTCACAGTTCAGTTCCTGATACAATCATATACTAGTTTAATCAGTTGAATAAAAAAGTGATTTTCTGATGATTATACTATAAATAAGTATTTACTTTTTTAGTACCTACATCTAAATTTCTACTATTTTTTTTTCATTAATAAAACAAAAACGCTATGACTTTTCAACGGGTGAATCAGATATGGTTTATAAGTTTTGTTGACGTTGTATGATTTTTGGATATTTTTTTTTAGTTAATGAATATAAAGATAGTTAAAATATATTTTTACTTTTTTTTATTTGTCAACGGAGCTTAAAGAATAATGTTTGCTTCCATTTATTTTTTTTATGTCAGATAAGTATCTGACATGAAAAAAAGTAATATGATAAGTATCGGCAATACCTTTTTTTCGAAAATATTTATAAACATATACAGCCATTAGAGCTTTTTTTAAAATTTAATTAATTTAGAATGAAATTTAACCGATACAAGCCGAGATTCGAACCCACGACCTCTGGGAAACCGTCCTGCCGCCTCTAGCACTAAGATAGAATTTCGCTACCCGTCTTGGTGAATTATTAATTTATATATGACCGTCTTTATCGGGACAGTGGTAGTCTATTATGTTTTTTTGAAAATCCTAACCAATGTTTCTAACTTTACTTCTTAAAAGCAATAGAAAAGTAAGACTTTAAAATTATTATATAAAGACATTATGTAGACATTCAACCATCACGGCTTTAGTTATAAAACACTTACACTATAATAACTTGATTGCGTTCATTTTAATTGGGTTATAAAATTATTTATTCACCATAACTAAGTTTAAGAGTCAAGCGTCGCCTGAATCGTCAGCGCTAGTGCATGCGAGCAGTAATGCGTCGAGATTTGAACTCCTTAAACTTTACAAACTATTTGTGTTTTCAAACGTATTACAATTATTACTTTAAAATATAACTTTATTATGCGATCAGTCGCTATTAATCAAAGGTAATCTTTTTTTTTAGCGGAACATGGTCTGAAATTGTATCTTTGTCTGCTTCTTAAAAAGCTACATATTTGGTATTCTTATTTTTTTGTATGGAGTTCTTTACTGCTAAAATTGTATCTCGTAGTATTTTTTTATTTCAATGGAATAAGCAAGAAATAATATTATTTCAACACAAAAGAGAATATAATTTGTTGAATAAAGTTTTAACAGGTACAACGAAATATATTTCTTTTGAAGTACGTTTTAACGCTAGAATCTGTATTAACTCCAACAGCATCATACAAGTACTTATAATATTTGTCTGTTATAATTATTTTATATAATGTGATGTAGGAGGAATTTACTGCCATCAAAAAGGGTTGAAGATATCCGCTTCTATGATAAAGGGATAATCTCTCTGAACGTGCTGATTTTAATCACATTATGTTTCCCTTATTCCATATAATCTTGATCGATGACACCAAACGGTATGAAAAGGAATATATATGTTTGAAATTAATAACTATTCTGAGTTATTGACAACAGCTATCGTTTTACATATATCTTTGTAAGTCATTATAATGGGAAACAAAGCCACTTAAGACAATAATAATAAGTCAACATGAATAAAACTCTATGATAACAACTTCAAGTTAACCTAGAGTTCAATAAAGCATTATGTTAGTTGGCTAATATGAAGTACCCTCAACCACAATGTGAGCCACTCCGTCTAAGTGACGGCGTGATGTATGATGATATATCACAAGCCGCTAGATGATGTCACAGTAGCTTTTATTAGCGGAAAGGATCATACATAGATGGTCTTCATTTATGATTATGTAGTACTTATACTTCTAAAATAATGTTATAGAAAATAAAAATAAGTTCATATTAATTTGATAATTGATAGTGTAATTAACATTCATATAACGTTTTGAGTATTTTGGTAATAATAAGATGAATGCAATGAAATGCTCACTTGAACATATAAGAACTTCATATAAATTATGTTGTATAATTTTAAAAAGTTATTACTTTTAATTAAAGCACAACTGTACTATTAAAAAAATCAATTGTTATATAAACGAAAAAACTTTAACCAAAGTTGTGACAGAGCGTAGAGGGAACGAAAATAAGAATCTTGATTTGTTATATCTGAAAGTAATATCCTGCACAGAGTTACTCGGAAGTTATTCCGTATCTTTCAAACAAGAAGCGACTAGACAAGCTTTTCATGTTTTCTTGCGTGAGAAATGTGTTTTTCTTGGGTACGGTAAAATACGCTTGTGTAAATTTACACTGAAACATTATGGAAGTTTAATATTATAGTAATATACGTATGTACGTTATATTGAATAGATAGTTAAAGTATTTGAATATAAAAAAAAAAAAGTTTACAAACGTTAAAAATTAGGACATTGTTTAAATACAATATAACCTCACACACAAATAAAACTTTCTAATTATAATTAACACTAAGTTTAGACTTTTTACCAAAAGTAACAAATAAATAATCTCATTTTAAAGTAATATCATTGATTTATTGTAACTATATGTAGCTTAGCAGTCTTTATCATTCGAATAAATTTATCCTTACACTAGAAACTAGTTTCAATGTACTCAAGGTCTAAATAGGTCTTGGTCCGTTCATATTGAATACTAGCTGTGCTTGCGACTCTCACACACCAGTTATTGGATTGAAACGAATGAAGGAGATGATCTTGGAATTAAGTTTTCATCCACTACGTCCACAACATATTCAGAACAGACAAGCGTGAATAGGCTGCTTTTACTAAGTTGATGCGCCTTACTAACTATGACTACATCTCCACTTACCACCAGGTAAGATGTAGTCAAGCATCAATTTAGGTTTTATAAAAAAAAAAAACTTTATGTAATGTCAGTTGATTTAACGACAAACTGCCTGAAGTGTCGAAATCATTCACGTTGATTGGTTCAGAGGTTAGCTTGTTTTCCATTGAATGGTATCTATGTTGCGTCACACTCACTCTTTATAACGACAGCTTTTTACGCTTCTCTTGCGTTTATAAATTATGGATTTTGCATATTTATTTTTCATGTACCGGTCGCTTGCAGTTAAAATTTAATTGTATATATAGATAAAATGTATAGGTCAGTTAAAAATCTAAATTATAATTAACGATATAATGCTTATAGACAATTACATTTGCAGTTGAATTTCAGTCTTTTAGTTAAAGCAATGTATTTTATTTAATATTTTTAAGCATTCTAACAGTTTTAAGAAAAGCAAAAATACAAAACAATATATGCAACGTATACAGTGTGAAGCCGATATAGCACTGCTCAGTGATCATTTTAAGCGAATCAGCCAAGCGAACTTTTGTGTTCTAAGCTCAGGATTTCCTAAATCCGTTTGTGCTCCATAGCTTTCATATGTAGCAGCTAGAGATTTGTGTATCGATTTCAATTCACTGAAACGCAAGGAGACTGATCATCTAAACAAGCGTCTTTTAAAAATCTATTTATCTTTTAGAATACAAATGCTATTTAGAAGTATCTAAATCTATAATATTATTATGTACAAATTTATTTATCTAGACATGATTTTCACAAACTATTTTAAAAGCCAACGTCATTATTTTAAAAAATACCAATTATGTATTTATAATCAAAGAAAATACATTTCAATAAAATAAGAAGATTGTGAAAAACATACAGACATCAGAACAAAATAATAAATATTCTATTCTTAGGTCCTTATAAAGATAAAATAAAGAAAGATAAACTTTTAATTATTGCAACATTATATCAGCTGTTTTTATTCATTCGGAAAACATAAATCGTAGAATTATGATACTTGATATACCAATCTGAAAGCTTATTAATCA
>JAPOND010000146.1:1825335-1838894 GCA_028829205.1 Ithomia salapia aquinia | reverse complement strand
ACGAAATCTAGTTTAAGATATTATCTATAAAATATTTACCCTATTCTGTGTATTAAAAATGTGAATTTATGTTTCTTAACAGACTCTAAAACGACTGGGCAGATTTTATTTAAAATTTTAGATAATTCATTCATTGACCTAGGACTACCCAGCCCTGTAAAGTTTGTTAAATAAAAGAGCATTTTTTTTTAACTTTCACTTACAGTTTTATAGTACTGCTACTATTATATGCTATTGTTTTTTACATTTAAGTATTTAATGTCAGTTGTAAGCCCATAAACCTATCCGTGCACCCGCTGGAAAAACGAGCATAACAAAATAAAAATTAGGTTGAATCACAATTATTATTGCCGTGGTTTCAGTTTTATATATAACTAGAATATCCAGCCCGCTTTGCCGAGCTTAATTTAAAGAAATATTCATTCGAAATACTTAACAAAAAATATATTAAATACATAAATGCAACCAAAACAGCAATAATTATGATTCATCCTAAATTTAATTTTCTTCTACTTGTTTCTCTAGCTGGTAGACAGATAGATTTTTTATTTTATTAATTTCAATAATACTATGATATCTGGGAAAAAATAATCAATAACGAAAAATTCCCAGATAGAATCATGGCATTACAACAGCTGACCTTAAATAATTCAATGTTCCTAATGTACCTAATTATACTTAATTCATGACATAAGTGACATAAAATAGGAAAAGCATTTGACAACGCAAATATATCTCACATAAAAACAATATCACATCGATATTAAAAAGAAATTGACAATGACAGTTCCAAAAAAAATGCTCCGATCGTCACCAAACTTTACAGGATTACCCGCTCGATCAATCTAAAGATCCTCTTAAAATTTGGTGAAAATCAGTCTAACCATTTCGGAGTTTACCCGGAACAAACATACATACTTTCTCTTTTATAGATATAGATTTATTTATATTATTATTATATATTTTATTTATTTATCCAATAAATATATTTTTAATTTATATATGCATACCCTGCCAGCTTTGCTAGACTTAAATAAAAGATATATTTACTCGATAAATGAATAAAATAAATAATAATAATATAAATAAATTAAATATAAGAATGAAACCTATAAATTTATCCTATTCTGTCTATTGTCACTACACGTGACAGAAACTCATATCTCAGGATAGGAAAATGTTACTAGAGCAAGTGAGGTATCAAAACGTAAGGAATTAAAATGCGGTGTGTACGTACAAAAAAATTAAGTTTTGTTTTTTGCTAAAGAGTTAATAACTGAAAATCTCAAGATGTGATGGGCGTCTCCCTCGCATTGCTGTTATAGCTTATTATTTAGACTTTCGCAATATGCATTAAATAATGCTAATCTACTTAGGTATATTCAGTTTGAGTTTTATGTAAATCTTATCCTGCGGAAAAATTTTATATATAAAGCGTCTAAGCATGTATGTCCGTTCCCTATATTTTCATCGTATTTTTACAGTTAATTTTCTTTCACAGAACGAAGTCGGGTATACAAGTAATAAAAAAAATTGTCATTAAAATTATTACTAGGTAAATAACGTCCGAACAACAGGTGGTTGGTCACCTTATAAACAAAATGTATTTTACCTTCACATCCAGACACCAGGGACGAGCTCGGTACTACGGCATCCTCGATCAACGATGGGGATTCCCCTGGGAGGTCGAGGCTCGCCATGCAACCTTCGAAGCCCTGCCGCGAGAGCACGCCCACCGGCAGGGAGGAGTACAGCTCCTTGGGGACCCCACCCACGTACAACACGCTGTCCAGCTCTAGCATAAGGTTTGAACCTGAAATAATTTAATTATATTTTACTTATAAAAATGCAATGTAATATTAAATGGTATTAAAATATGAGAAGATATGATTATTCATACTTGTGGTATGCATTTCCAAGTCGTCGTCGATTTGCATCGTATGTATCTTAGGTGTGGGCCGTCTTATTGAGACAGTGTGCCATCGGTTGTCGTTCACGAAAGTCTTCAATTTATCCTTCATAGTGACGACGCCGTCCCCGAGATTGAACACGCAGTGTACGTGACCGTTCACCAGCTCAATTGCTATAAAATCTTGCTTCTTACCACCGTTGTAGAACAAAAGACCATCCATTTCAGTGGTACGGAAATAAAAGTCCAAATACGTATTTCCATACGCTTTGAGTAAGGGCAGCCCGGCGTACGTGTGCTTTGATTTAAACGTTACAGATTTGTAAACGTTCAAGGAGTCTGGTTTTACAAATTTTCCAGTAAATATTATATTGGAGGTATCATAGATGTTGTTGTTCTCATCGTTGCTCCCGATTCCAAGAGTTTTCGCCATGTCTATATATTTCATACCGTTGAATATAAACTTTTGAAGGTATCCAACGAAATTTGGCAGCGTTGAAGTCATTTGGATTTCCTCTTCCGGATGAAATAATCCGCCCAAATGTAACGTGGATATCTCTAGAGTGGACGCTTTTCCTAAAATTGTTTCAGCTGAAACGCAAATCAATTAAAATGATAATAATTGCCATAAATTATGTATTATTCACAACATTGACGTTAAATCATAGAAACTAGCAAAGAAATAGCGCTGTAAAGATTTCGCAGCCATTCCTAAACATATGTACAGTCTATGAGCCTAAAAGTTGTCAAACAGCCAAGGAAAATAATACTCCGTTATGAGATAGTACAGAAAGTCAGAATAATTGTGATTGTATAGACATTTGTGTTCTTTTTTAACTGTTAGCTTGACATTATTGTTTTCGTAGTAAGTGTGTACAGTACAGTACTGTATAGTATAATACATGAAAATCTTATATCTACATTTTCTTATGTTTCGTTTAAGTACTTATTCTTTACATTTTAATTATAAATTATTTTATAGGCAAAGGATTTTCAGATAATTAAATTAATACTAGTTACGATTGTAAGAATAAGTACTAAAACATTAAAAATAAAATGCGATAAGACAGGGAAGCTACAGGAGTAAGAAATTAATGAGAAATAAAAGCACAACAACAGAAACGTGAAGGTCACAGTGCCAGCTAGAACCAACTAAAAATAAGCTCTAATCTACGACTAATAGGATCTAACATCAAGGGTCCTATCAATAATGTACTTTATATGTATAGCTTTAGAGACTAAATTATTTTCAATTAAGATTAGATTTTTTTAATATCTGTGAAATGAGCAATAAATCAAAGGATGTCATGAATAATTTAGCAATAACTGTAGCTCATTAGCTCTCTTATGTCTGTAATAACTTACTTCTGCAAGTATACATGATTTTTTTTATTATGTTACAATACATCGAAATATTAACGTCAATAAATATTTTTGTCTTACTTAACCTGACCGTAGCGGTACACCCATGAATATTCATCCGAAGATCTGAGAATCTAAGAAGTCGTTAGAACTCTCTCGAACCTCACGAGACACTACATAAAGACTCGCTCCCAGGACGCGTACAAACTTTGTTCATGAGTAATGTTTAAATTACTTCCTCCGAAATCTTGTAAGAATATTGACATAGGGCAACATGACCGATGTACTTGTAAGTGTTCCCAGGAGCGAGCGTCTCTGTCGGGGGGAGGGGTAAGGTGTATAGTGCAGTGCGGTATACGTACATAACGTACCGCGCACGGGCGGCGCGCCGTCCACCTGCAGCTTGAGGTTGGAGGCGCGCCGACTGAACCGCACTGTGTGCCAGCGGTCGTCCCACACGCCGCTGCCGGCTAGCAGGTTCTGTGACAACATACCTTCTGATATACTTTGAACTCGTTACGCGTTTTATAAAGAATTAAGTGATATTCTAGCTCACTGTGTATCGGTGGCCTGATACAACAATGAGAAAGAGTTTCTTTGCTTTTATTCCGAAAAAAAATATTTATGAATCTTTACTATTACCGATTTATTTTTCAAGAAGGAAAACCGATAAGATGGCGGATGGACTTGTGCATTAGGTACCTTTTCCCTATCCCCGAGTCTCACGCTGGCCCTGACTCTCCCAGCGGCCACGGCCAGTTCTATTCTATCAGCGGAGTGCTCAGAGGCGGTTCGCAACAGCAGTCCCGCCTTGGTGGTGCGGAACCGCAAGAGCAGCTCCTCCGTCTGGGTCACGTGCTCCGCACCAAGGGACGCCGTGAGGTGCTGACTACCATTCAGGTATATTGTCGGGGACTCTGTAATAGCATAATTAAGATAAATTAATATTAAAGGAATTTATTGCCGTCGTATATGTTTTTACTTTTAAATAAACACCACGTTTGGATTTTCAATACATTAAGTATAATTTTTTAAGTAATCTGGTTTTTAAAATTATGTTTTATAAATATCATATTTGTTCTAAGTGAGTTACGTCAAATAATGTCAAAATTCAAGAGAGGATAACCTCGCCCGCAGGTAGGTCCCCCATAGTTGGTTCCCGAACAGTCGCACAGTGGTCTGTTCCAGCCCTCAGCGCAGGCGGCGGCGTGCTGGCAGGGCGCGCTTGCACACTGCTTCAACAACACGTGACAAGCCGGACGGACGGACGCTGGAAGCGGAAGAGGGTTGTTAAGGTTAGTCGAGATCGTCAATTCTATCAATATATCTATAACCGAAAACTTCCTTCCTTTTTATTTATGAGTTTATGGTATTGTTTTGTTTGTCGTAATAAAAATTATATTTTTTCATTAATCATTCACGTTATCAACAATATCTGTCGAACTTCATGGTGTTTTAACTGTTTGTTTGTATACATAGTATAGAATTGACAATTCTCACCCGAATCCTGCTGCCTTGCATACGCAGTCAGATCCTGTGGTTTTCCATTAAGCACCAGATCTCTAATGCAGCCGACGAATCCCTGCCTCAGGGCTGCGGTCCATAACGCGGCCGGAGTCCGAGACGCGGAGTACTCCGAGCCCAGTCCACCCACAAAAAGAGGTCCGTCCAGTTCTAGCTGATTTGATTCACCTGTACCCATCGTTATTTATATTAGGAGTTGAAATTAGTATAAAAAATACACGTTATTGACAATTAATCTCTAATCCGATCTTATTAATTTCGCCAGCATGACACAACCTTTCCCACCGTGCTTACCAGGAGTCTTAAACTCAGCGTTGGCCCCATCAACAGTAACCCTCCCATCTCTCCCAGTTCTCCGCAATAGGAACTCATGCCAATGAGAGTCATCTACCCTCCTGCGGGACGCCCTCACTCGGACCCCACCAGACCCTAGATCCACGTGCACATAGATGTACCCATTCAGGATTTCAACCGCAAAGAGGTCCGCCTAAAAAATAACTGGGCATAAACAAAGGTAATATCTTTTTATTAAGCTCTATAAGAGTTATACGTTGTTATATTTAGCAACATGCAATCTTTTCAATTATATACATTTGTATACACATGCGACGTGGTACAGTATAAGTGTATATCGTAACAAAGTACTTGACAGTAGCAATAAAATCGAATAGAATAGAGTTTTATTGTTTGAAACCTGTCTACTACGAGTATAGTAATATCATAGGTTATTGGTCCGTTCTAATTTAGTACTGGTATAATAAAATCAATATATATTCTACGGTCTAATGCTCTAATAATTGGGGTCTTAATATAACTTAATTGGAAGTTAATCGCTTATTAATCACTCCACTTTATTAATTAGAAGCGTATTCTGAGTTAACATGGACTAATCACATTCAAATGGGACGCTATGGATTATTCAGATATCCTCACACTCGCATGACGTCATGAATGTTTCATTGCTTTCATGGTCAGGCTATAAGATTCTAAAATAATTCTAAAATATATATTTTGATACATTTTGCACCTAAGAAAATTTTTGCTACGGAATATATATTTCTATTAACCTACGTTATTTCAATATAAATATTGTTTATTACAGACTAAACTATTTAGCTATTTACTAAATTCTATAACTATAATATATACGTTCTACATGATTACCTAAAATTAACTTTAATATGGACTATTTAAAATAAATCAAATCAGTGTAACGACGTAATGCATGCAGACCATTCGCAAACAATCTGAATGCTAGGCGCCTAGACATGCATAGTACAGTCTATAAATATAATATCGTAGTACCAATCTATAAATATATTAAACCTAGTTTATAATACATACCAATATTAAATATGATAATGCTTGGCGACGGAAAACATATTGGAACCACATTAATAAATAATACGAATATCACCTAATTAACTACACCCAGTCTAATATCATTAAGTTCTACCTACAAATAACTATGGACAAAATAAACCATATTAAGGTGAAATCAATAATAGATATACGAAGATATCATCCAAATATACGGTTGAAAAATGTAATAAAACTGTTAAATACATTTATCTTTTAGAAGCACTATGGGGTAATGGTGCGAATTTGTGTAGGTATTAATAAAGCTTTGAAAAGCTTCAGTACAACTTCTAGACTTCATATTGAGTATTTGCTAAAAGCCGTCAGTTAGGTCAACGTGCTATGAGCTGGATACCACTGTGCTGGGGCGCTACGTGCACATCGATTACATAAAACACAAAACACTTCAAATTCCAAGTGGGTGAAACTTTATAAGGTACCATACACAAATTCCCCTACTCTGTGTCTCCGATTCTCTTAACTCACCTGACCTACCATGCAATGTACTCAGTGGATACGATAACTATTCAGAATTGATTTAATATAATAAATACTACAAAATACAAGCCATTGCTTATCCATTGAGTACAATATATAGGAGATTGCAAATTAAGAATTAATATAAGTACAAAGTCTTGCTATTTTTCTACCTCATATGTTGTATACTGGGAATAGTGTTTGATATATACCAACGATTCCAGTGTTATTTGGTGTAAGTGATTTTGGAAATATTTGGAATCAGTTATTTTTTCTGATTCCAAATATATATATATACATTTTGCAAAAAAAAATAGCTTTACCCAACTAGCCCTGAAACCGTAGTTACGATCCCGAACATTGAAATCATAGTTTTATATAACGATTACAGAATATAAAATATATTTAATGAACCGATCGATGGAAATACAATATCGCTTCCAATTTACTGAACACATATTATATATTTGAGAGCCTTTGATAGGTCCGTGATGAGTTCGTTACATAAAGTATTGAGGCGGACGAGCGATTAAAATTTAATGCAAACATCAAAAGAGAATATATTTTATTTTGCAATCTCGTATAACCGTTGAATGGGTATGGAATTTGTGACGAAGCTGTATTTTGGAAGGAAAGAAGTTTTGGAGAAGAGTGAAAATGGTAATGACTTCGGCAATGATGGCGAACTGATCTCTTTTGTCGGTCCAACCCCAAAAGCTTCACCCCTTACCGTGCAACCTACCCTTGGTGGCTTGGCGCCCATGTTGAACAGAATCAGTCCATTTGGTTCATTCGTTCGGAACTTAAACGATATTGTTCCAGTCTTCACAGCTTCCCATTTTGGTAATATCTGCAGATATTTTAAAATAATATGTTATACACATTTATAATAAACAGTTTTAATTACAACATATGGCTTTTTATTCTGATACGATCTAATACATTTTTAATCATTATTCATGAAGTATACAGATTTTATAAAATAAAAAGGAGAAATATATACACTATACAGACAATTACAAAGGCCAGTGGCCTTGTATCATACACAGTCCTTCACCGCGGGGTTAAAGCAATTTCAAGATCAACCTCGCGATAATCTTTTATATGCCCCAATTTGGTTCATATTTGAAGTGTTCATTTTATATTCTCATATAAAAACAACACTAACATTATCTGTAGTTAATGTTGAACATTTATTATGTCATTAAAATATAAAAGCAAAATCTAATATTAAAACTTTTTATTCTACAAGCTTCATCGGGGTATAGATAATATAACTTTTTCGAATTTTTTTGCTTCAACTATCTGAAATTACCCGCGGGTTATTCATAACATTGTTAAACGTGTTACAATTTTTATTGATAATATGAATTAATTTTACAAACTTGAATAAAACAACACTCAACTTATATTAAACACGACCTAAAGTTATATAGGCTAATATATAAAAAATAACGAATCTAAATCCTAGGATCATGTAAAACCGGTTAGAATAAATCCGATTACGTCAAATAAACTTCCATTATCCGAGAAGCAGAGCGTAGAATTACTAATATTTTTATACCAACCCTTTCTTACCGTCTTCGTACCGACCTTATCAGACTTAATCAGCTATTTTCAACATAATCTGCCTAACTGTAACTATAACAGAATTCTAGAAGCTTCGTGTTTAAGTGTAGGTCAGAATTATACAACAATCTCTAATATTAATGAAATTAATTATGCATTCAGTACCCTTAAGGTCTGAGTACATTACTAACAAACAACTTTTAACTTGCTACATATATGAAACTTGATATTGTTGTAAAGTTAACAGACATTTAATTTTGAAACTTTTACTTCTTATCTTTTAAATCCTTAAAGCGTTTTATATTAAACTATAAAGCTAACTTACACTGATGTTAAGTTTTATATCAGTTTAGAAACAACGTACAATATAAAAGAAACTAAAAAGTAGTTCGTCTGATAACAATATTTGAACAGTTTAATATAAATAGAGCTCTATAGTAAAGGGCAGCGACAAAGTAGTTGACTGAATCAATACTGGGCTATTATAGGAAATTGGTCTGAATTGGTAGATATGAGAAAACATTCGTGTGATTTGTGATAGTGATATAGTATAAAAAACCATACTCATTATTCTAAAGAGTTACGATATAGAGCAAGAAAGCTAGCAAAGTTACTAACGTTCCGTATCTTAGAGCTTTCCAGAATTAATAACGTTTTAAGTAAGTAAAATTTTGTTACGAGAGTTAAGATGAGTAAAAGAGAGAGCATGGTAGTTGAAAAATATTATTAAACTTGCCCTCTTAAGTTACAGACACCAATATAAAATTTTTTTAGCTCTCTTTAAACTTGGTTGTCATTGTGTTGACATGTGTTAAAAGTGTTAATTATTTTTCATATTATTTTATTTCGACTACGTGTCTGTTCTATTACGAGATGCCATTCTACAAATTTTAGGGTTTTCTAAAATGACACTGATTACAAAAAATCAACTCGGATAAAGCTAGTGTATGTTAAAAATTACACACATGTTAGTTATAAAACGCAAACCATATTCTTGTAATAATAATTTAATTTTAACATAAGTTTATTCGGAAATCAACATTTTTAGCCCATAGGATATTGGTCCATGGTGTGTTGTGACATTATTGATGGATACTCTCAAATAACATCATGATTGATCTGACATAAAACAAATAATTTAATCTTTTACAATGCGCTATATAATTTTGATAATGTTCCAAAATCATTGAAACAAATCCCATGGTAGTAAGACATGTTAAAATTAACATTATTATTGTGGAATATACAAACTTAAGCGCAGCACTTAAGCGGTTTTCTTACAGTAATGAAAACAATTGTTATACGAATTATAGATGATGAGTTAGTAATACACCTAGGTATATTCTGTCTCTTTAAAATATACTTTTAAACATAAAAAAAACTTAAAATTGTTGTAAAATATATATATTTTATAATTTTGTTAACTATTTTGGAGATTACTTAATCTGGAGGTAAAGTAAATTGTCAGATATCAGAGACTGAAGTGGTAGTAAAACGCTCAACTCAAATCCAATAACCAGTTCCGATCTAATCAGATCGAGTCTACTCCAAACACTTGGCTAAATTCGAGAGTCCGACGCTTAAAGGACCCTCCACTTTTCGCTACGTTTCCTGTAATGGTCGGGTTATAGGACAATTTTTCACGTAAACCATTGTTTTAATTGGTGCTTATCCCTCACGATGGATGTCCATTGTAAAGTAATGAGGTTTGTGAGAGTTATTGTTTGAGATCACCAAGTTTGAATCATTCTGAAAAGAATGATTGAAAGAACATTGAAAGCACCAGCGGCCGGGACTTCCAATATTGAAAAACCGCTTCTATATGGCCTTTCCAATTTTAAATTTGGAATCACATATTTCTTTTAAGTTTTAACACTTTCGTTTAAAGTTGAATTGTAAAAGGCGTGGTAACATAAAAAAAAATCTTAATCGATCTAAGAAAACATACCAAATGCGCATCTCTCGTTGCAAAGGTAACTGGATCAGCTGCATCAGTAGCGGTGCACGCATACTCCAGACGTCCTGTCACCGCTATCAACTTGCTGCCTGTACGCGCCAGATCTATGAGGTTTAGACGAAGTGTGTCGGCCGAGAACTCCACCTGGATGATAAAATGTTAACTCTCGTTGATACGACGAACGACGAATTAAATTAATATCTTTATGAACCATGTGATTGATGAATACTAGACACTAACAAATATTATTAAATAAAAAAAAATAGTATTTGTGTCTAATTTACCTTTTTTAGACAGCCTATAAAGTTAGTGTGGACTCGAGCGCCTGGAAGTGCTCGTGCGTTCAAGGAGCCTCCGACATGAGCCCTCGAGCTCGCCAGCATTGTGAATGCGCCAGCCACGTGGGAGTGTTCTGAATAAACATCATCCACTACTGCTGACACCTACAACAAGGAAGACAATACTATTAGATATTAACAATTAGTTGACAAAATTACCATTTAAATTAACCAAAAGAAACGTGAACAATTTTGTATATATATAATTCAAAATTCATTTATTATGTGAGGCGTTAAAAAAGATTTATGTCCACTTTCCCATTTTTAAAATAAACTTGGACTTTGAGTGTCACTGATACAGACAAATTGTGTATTATATGAAAGAAACACCCAGAATAAAATACATTTATGTCGGGGAAGTAAAATATGGAGATGAACAACGGAACCGTTTATCTAACTTTTGTTGTGAGAAGGAAAACTTTTTTCATATCCGACCAGGCTTAGGAGTGTTTAATAAAATTGCTCCGACGATATTATAGGTAAACGTATTGGGTAAACACCCGCGCCCGTGTCGGTTTTGTTGAGTTATTTTAACAGATGTTACGACATGACATGGACATTTTTTAGGAGATACAGAAAGGTCAGAGGAATAAGGTTGGGGTGACACGTTATAAAGAAAAATCGCTTGGAAAGTTTTTATTAAGAGTTATGGTTATTTGAGATTCAACGTATATATAAAAGTTTATTTTTTTACAGAAGTAAATGTATTAAAAAATTGCCGTGTTATTTTCGGTACAATTGTGTCCGCTTGTCTTAATTACCCCGTAATTTATTTTATTAACTTTCGAGTCTTCCTGTAGATAAAATCATACAGCCTCTTAACTCTTTTGCCTTCGCTAAACCTCTTAAGCCAGATACTACCGTTGGCCTTTGAGATACAATTAAACGACCTTAATTATTTATCTCAGCATAATTGTATAGTGGAAAGAAAGCTTGATTGTATCTTTGTGGGATTTTATTCTTCAAAAATATTTTCCAATTTTCTTAACAATATGTATTTTCATCCTTAAGTTACATATACATGTCATTAAAGATTATCTTCAATATAAGCTTTATAATTAAAATTCTTATCGAATATAAAGAAGCTCGAACAGCTTTTCTGTTCTTACATCACAATAAAGTTCGCGTGCTTCGTTGAATTTGTTTGAGGACAATTTATTCTACACATTGATGTATTTTCTCTGATATCTTGTATAAATCGAAATTGCAGTCTTGAACGCAAAATATAAATAACATGATTTGACAGTTTTGCTTTGAATAATATGCATACATTGTTTTATAAGAAATCCTTTTTAAATGTCAAAAGAGAGGATAGCTTTCTATTTATAGTACGTTGTTAGTTTATTTTACTAGTTATTAGATGTTATTTCTGAGCATGGGCAGGAAATAAAGTGGTACAGTAGAATTTACAAGCTTACTAGCAATAGGAACTTACAAGCAATAGCTAAGCAAACTAGCTTAGAAGTGTTATCAAACCACTGTATGATGTGCCGGCTGAATCTATTATGCAAGTACCGTCAAGATAATAAATTAGCATTTTCTGCATACAAATTTTAAAAATCTGAAGAGTTTGGTTGTATTTTTGTTTCTTTAAGTTCGCTATCATCCGCAATAATTAGGCAAGTTTTAGTAAAATATTTTCGTAAGCAAGATTATAGGCGGTATAAGCTATTACTTTCAAGAGCGACAAGAAAATTTTATGAGATATTTTTTTACAACCAACCTTTCAAAAAGCGTCGTGAAAATATAGTACATAAATATTTCCAGATAAAAATGGGAATAATACTGTAACTTTCTTTACATAGATACTAAACAAACTGGTAACCTTTCGAAGACAATTAGATGATACTGTGAATATTTGTATTGACGAACCCCGAAATCAACTGCAGCTTTGATGTGAATGTGTAAAAGTGTTTCGGTAGTCCACTTGGACGGACTCCATTATTAAAATTTTTATGAGCTTTATCTTTTATTTTTTAAATACCGGTAAACAGAACCCTAGAGTATATTCATAAATGTATGTACCTATTGTATGTACAACAAAAAATACAATATTAATATTTTCAAGGGATTAAACTCAACTATATGTTTTCCCATTTTAATATTTTCCCGATATTACAAAGTTTTATCAACAATTTTCTTCATGGAAAATCATAAATACTGTTTTGCAAAATATAAATAATGAAAAAGTTCACTATGGAATTAACTGTTATAGAACCGGTTAAGTTTCACTAAAATGCATAATTTAACGCTTCGCAAGATATGCAAAATTTAG
Organism: Ithomia salapia aquinia; assembly: GCA_028829205.1. NCBI lineage: Eukaryota > Metazoa > Arthropoda > Insecta > Lepidoptera > Nymphalidae > Ithomia > Ithomia salapia. The sequence goes on along the minus strand of JAPOND010000146.1, from coordinate 1,826,124 downwards.
CTGCTATCTGTACAATACAGATTAAATCCTCAGAAGCGAGATAGCACCACAACTCGCCTTAGATTAATGTTTACCGAGCGATATTATACATAGACGAGCAAATACATCGCGCAGCTAATGAGATTTAGTGGGACTTCTTCCTGAACGTAGTTTCCTAAGTGCAATATGTTATGTATTACGTTAGGTATTATGTAAACAGAATGACGTAGTGTAATTATAATAAAGGATATTAAATGGACAAATCACAATTTGTCATCCAATTAAGTTATTAAATCATTAATCATTGTTGTCGGTATGTTTGTTCAACATGTTTTTATGCTATCAAATGTGAGTCAAATTGATAAGTACCTGTTGCCTGTCATGCAATGCTACTTAAAGAACAAATGTGTGTGTTTTGTCCTTAGTATCAACCATCTATCAAAATGTTATTGTTTGTATTTGTTTGGATTCGGTTATTCAATCACTCATACACAATCAGATTACAAGCGTGATATGACATAACGTCGTTAAAGTTCTACCACCACCAAAGTACTATACTATGCTTAGCTATGCTTAGCAACTTTCAGGAGACAAAACTGATATAATTTTATATAGACACACGAATAGGTTTTGATCAGGTTTTTTTTTATTGATTTTTATTAGTCGTACCCTAATTTTGATCGATAAATCGGATCACATAAAACGATGCGTCCTTCGATTTTCTGGTGATCGACATCAAAACGTCATATCCTCCAAATAATGACTTCCATTCCGATTTTTTTTCCAAGTCATAAGAAAAAAAATAAAAAC
>JAPOND010000146.1:1743459-1757008 GCA_028829205.1 Ithomia salapia aquinia | reverse complement strand
GCTTAGACGCGTCGACCATTTCTCCATAGTAGCAGTTTGCTTCCGGATTGACTTGTTCAGCAGGCGAGTACTCGTAAACGAATGGCGCTATAGGATTGAAATGTTATATATACAAATTATGAGTGCCAAATTAGTATAACACTAAGCGAGCTACCCTATCCCCACTCCATCCCCTTTATTCCGCGAACTTTTGGACCTCCCAGCGTATATCACAAAAAGTCATTGGATATATATCTGATATATATCCTTCGAACCCTAATTATATATTAAGATTAATCGACAAATGGTTAATCTATCGGACACATAATCATATAAATATGATCATAAAACATAAAATGTGTAAAAAAGCTTTGAGATAATTAATAGTAACATCACCATGTTACGCAAATATACACTTATCTAACTTTATCTTGATAATAAAATTATCATTATATTTTCAGTCATCAAGCATAAAATATAAGATAAATGACTGATATGATGATACTATTATTATTGTTCACTTCTGTCGTCATTTTATAGTGAATTTATAGATTCTACTTATTAATTATATTATTTTAATAGGCTAAATAAACTTTACTTTAAATTTACATGGGAAAAATAATGTACATATGAACATTACTTCGTATATTATATTTATTTATTCTGATTACTACTCAAGTGTATCACTAATATGGTGTCCATGTCTTTAAACTTTTTAATAAGGTGTTATATCATAAAAGGGGCAAAGTCCAGTCTCTAACAATTTCCTTGTAAATTTTCAAGTGTTAGGTTATTTCACTGTTTAATATGATTATTATTTATTATAATTGTTTAAAATGATTATGATTTATAAATTACATCAAAATTTATCACAGTATTTATTATTATTGTTAAAATTCTTAGACTTTTAACATTTTTTGATGTCCAATCTATTCTCAACTTTCTGAAATTATTTTAAGGTATGTACTTAAAAAGGTACATAATGTTACATAATTTATATAACAACCACTTAATGTATTGTATACATATATTTCTAATTAGGTATTAATGTTTGAAATTATCAGCTTATTTAAAATTAAAGTATTGATTAAATACATTATATACTAGGGCCTCGCAAGCAGGGTTGAGTGTTGGGATGCAGTGTAAATTAGTAAAGTAAATTTCTGAATACACCCTAAAACTTACGAGAGCAGAGCCATTCAATTTGCACATATAAGCATAACAACAGATTGCTCAAAACACATTCTATATGTTATCTCTATGGGACACATTTTAATCAATATCTCGAAAACTACAATCATAAAATGTTTTAAGTTAAGTCCAGGCAAAAAACTTCCCATGTTCATGATTTGTGCTGAATATCATGCATGTAGTTCAGCTCAATTATACAAATACTTCATCTCAATTCCACAACCACAACAAATATTTGTTTGTTTACATATTTAATTTATTTACTAACAGAACCTTGAAGGTAAACTGAAGGTAAGGCAAGGTCTCTAATCTATTTCCTAAATGAGTTTAAATAGAGGCTATGCCTATGATCAAACTCAAACATGTTTGCCTTGATTTATTTCCCTCTCACTTATTAAGATTGAATATCATATTTGAAAGAAAGAGAAGAAGATATGAAGTAGTTGGATAAGAACATTTATTGATCATCATAAATGTCAAATGAATGTAGTCATAATAAATAGAAATATTTTTATGGCATGTAACCTTCACACTTTATTTAAGAATATGAACTAAATATATTTAAAAATAATGATTACCTTTCACCCCACTTGGGCACTCTATTAGTCTTAGTTAACAGCCTTTTTGTATACAAACATCCATCCTTAACATGTCGAGTCCAGGTATCTTCTGAGAGCACATGTGAACTACAAGAAATAAACTTGAGATATTATAGAAGAAAAAGAAAAATAAACATAAAATACTTTTAATTTAATATTAGGTTTGAGTTAAATAAATTTTCAATAAATATTTGATGGAAGTTAAAAGATCAGAAGACTAAGAAGAATTTGATAATTTAAAATAACAGACGATAACAAATTTTGCTTCCACATACCTTTGTGGGTTTGGATACCTCTTCCAGTATCCACGCGCGACTTGTTCCCAGCTGAAGTTAAATGTAGTCGTATTTTCGAAATATCTTGCCATTTTTATTTATTCTCACTTTATTTTAGAATGCTTCTAAGCAAGAAACTTAGATCGCCATAATTCTGTCACTAAACCTGTAAGTCATGGAAGTGGAATAGATATTTGCATTGTAATTACACGTGAGCATCGGGTTACATAAAGCAGCAATTTAGGTCACTACACATGTAATATATACCAAAATAATTTACCATCTCTAAATGTATGGACATACAATTATTGCTATTTGTAAAGGAATACCGTGTTCTCTGACTCTAGTCACGTATAAATTTTATCCTGTAGGCTAATTATTTTAATACTAATTGAGAATTCAACGACATACAATCAATATAAATTCTAAAATATGTAATATTCAATTAATATTTTGGTTACTTTTTTAAAATTGAGAATATTTGATAAAATGGGATAAATTAAATAATCCATCAATTACCTCTGGCTTTCAAGGAGCGTATTTTCTTTCGTCTGTCGCTCTTACACTATGTAACGCTCCTGATTCTTAAGCATTTATTTTAAATTTATGAATCGACTTCTTCCAAGACCGCATGTTATCATTCATATTTCGGGTGTTTTTGATAAAATTCCGATAATTTGTTTCATAGATAATACCAGAGTTCACACTTCACACGGAAAAATTTACTGTGTTTTGAACAGAATACCACAGACTAAGCAATAGAAAGACAGAAACAGGTAACAGATTATTCAATTAAAAATGTACACGATAAGTTTAAATTGTCTTTGATAAATATCATAATAAAATATAGTATAGAATAGGAGTTAACCATAAAAGATAGAAAAATAAAATGACGGACTATTTAATTGTGTTTTTGTACATTTTTTTTTTTTTAGTTTCTTTACTTGATTACGCAATGTACGCGAGTAGAGCTCCCAGCAGAAAAATGTCGTTACAACTTTTGGTCTTAATGTTTTCCGTCTAGCCCCCTTTCGCAACGCGCGATAAGGAACTTCGTTCCAACAAGTAGGTAATTTAAACAACTCTTTTGTACAAATATACCAAAAAAATCTTCATAACTTTGATAAATTATTTTAAGTATTATTTTTAATTATAATGTATATTATTATTTTAAGAGATCAATAGAAATCCCGTTTTACGACCTTTGACAAAGGTTGAATCAAATCAGGCCTCATGTGTATTTGTTAAATATTAGATTAAATACTTTAGCTGCTAGCAGATATTCATAAGTTATTGTAATCGATTTAAATATGTAAATATTACAACTTAATTATTATTTTTCACTATATATTATGTAATTTGTTCTTCTCAATAAAAGAAGCAACTGAAATAAAAGTTATGCACTTTTGCTATTGTACATAAACTCTATCGAATGAAAATGACAATGAATATGTAGTATTAGTTACTGTTGCTACCGTTTTAGAATCCGTTAATATCTTTTACCGTTGATATCTTTCACTTTATTGTCGGGAAAATTCATATACAGTCACCAAATTCAGCTCGACTGCATCCAAGGTTATTACTATTATAGAATACTCCTTGCTATCAAATGTCATATCTACACTTATGTATTTAAATTAATAATATATTCATTGTTAATAATATTAGCAAGGATTCGATCTTCTTTTAGTTATTTTTTTAATTATGAGTTTAACAAATTTTTACAAAGAATATTTACTACAGCTTAGAACAATATATGTTAATGAGCCTTATATTATAGTTGGACCTGATACATGTCCCAAGTTGAAACATTTCGTCAAGCTCCTGGATAATATAACATTTAAAGATGGATCATATCATACATATTATGGTGATATAAAAACAATCGTCAATAGTTATACAAAATATTGGACTACTGTATTGGATGAAGCGATAAAGGCAGTTGATAAATGTACGCATTCTTTAAATAAAGATGAATTGTTGAAAATGATAGAAAAGACGATAGAAACACACAAACTAAGACAGGCCGAGAATATAGAAGCATTTTCTGAATATGATAACCCGACTGAAAGAGAACAGTTTGAAGAAATAAAAGATAAATTCGTCGATTCTATGAAGCAATTAAACGTAATCAAAGAAAACATTATTAGGCTTGATAAACAAGAAAAGATAGATGAATTCGCTAAGAAACATTTTCCTTTAGCATTAAAGAGAAAGAATAAGTTGTTTGCCTGTACCTGTGATTTTATGGCGATTAAGCTTAGTTTAGCCGTCAGTATTAAGTAAACTCTTAATTTCTTATTTTATATATTATAAATGAATATTCCGGATCAGATTTTTAATCAATTATTTTCTTACTAACGGATATGCAATTTTTCAGGTTGATAGAATTAAAGTAAGCATTGAAGAAATACTAACTCGGGTACGAAATAACGTTCGATCTTGTCAAGAGAAACTTGAAAATAGCGTTTCAGAACTGCTCATAAAATTGTATGAAAAAAATAAGGAAAACATTATTTTGTCTCGACAAGATGTCCGTTCATCAATAGATATAGCTGAAGTTAGTTAAACCAAGAAAGTATAATGATTAATGTGACCCAGATAAGATATACCTACCTACCATACTTGCATGTCTTGATATTCTCTTTGACGTAAAACAGGAACGCTGATTTCGGCTTAATTATAATATTTATACAAAATTTATTGCCCGGATTTAGTATGTTTTTAGCTTATTATATAAGTCAACAAAAATGATACTTTTCAGGCCTGCAAAATGTCTAATTCGTCGAAAACGTTAATTTTGGTTTTTGTCATAAAAATAATGGAACTAAATATACCTTTATGAAATTTCATAATTCGATATGATCTTGCGAACTAGATTTTTTTTTGATACGTCTATTTGTGTTTTTGAAGCGTAACACAAGAGGGTAACTTCTAGCAGCGGCTCTCATTTCTTTGAGTGCCCTTTGTTTAATATGATAATTAAAAACCTAAGATTGAAGTAAATACTTACTTGTGCTGTGATCTGTAAAAAAATACAATATCTTGACGATCGCTATATATAATAAAAATTAACACACAATAAACTGATAGGGTGAATTTGTGTTGACAAGTCCTGGATTATCAGTTATGTACAAGAGTACATGGTTGAATACACTTTGGGATGTAGGTCCCTACTACAAGATGTAGTGCCTACCGCTTTTTGTAAGCCACGTGAACTAATTAGATGGTTTTAACTTACCTATTAGTAGAAAAAGCTTCTTATTTGTGTTTGTGTCGAACAGGTTAAACGTGGAATGGATATAATAATAGACAAAATAGAAGATTCTAAGCGTATGCCCTTGCAACAGTTGGATGACGAATATAAGTACTGGGAGAATCTATTTGAAGAATTAAAAGTTATTGATAATACCATAAAAAAACTTGAGCAAGAGGAAAAAAATCTTCTAAATCAGAAAAACCTTCTTGCTTCTGCTGTGTAGGAACATTTTTTTATTCCATGTTCTTTCATTCTTCTAAGTTTGTTTTAGAAACCAAATTAGGGTTTTTTTTATTTATTTTACTGAATTTACATTTATTATTAAATTAAAATGGAGTAAGGAAACGACAATTAACACTAAGTAAACAAAATAGGTAAATGAAGTTCATTTCAGGGCTTTCGAAGGTTCAAAACATGAAGAAAAAAGCTTAGAAGAAACATGCGGGAAGTTTGATAAGAAATTGGTACATATAAGAGAACTAAAACTGAAAGCTGCTAAAGCTTTGCTCTCCTTCTTTACCGTGAGAGGTAAATGTTTATTTCTATTGACTATTATCATATAGAACCTCCTCCTTAGATCGCAGTCTGAAAAACGGTCCAGAAATAAAGAACTAAATTTCTAATAACTGATTTCGGGATAAACTAAACTTTTTTTAGTTACATCGCCGAAAAAATAATATTCTAAGTATGTATCTTCATCAATTGTGATAAATTTAGGTGAGGATAGAATTTACTACACGGACAAAATAGGCACTTACTTCGTGGACGACTACGGGCACCAAGTTTATGTATTTGATTACGGACTTAACCTCTACCACACCAACTGCGAGGGAAAATTCATACAGGTAAGCAAAACAATAGTTATGGTGTTTTAACGCAAGTTTTAAATTTGTTATATTTGTGAAATAAAACCTTTAAGTTTCTAATTACTAATGAAAGAGTTCTCCAATTAAAATATATATTTCAGCCTTCAGAAAATGTTAAATACTATTATGATGCCAACGGTCGCTACACCATTGAGAACGATAAGAAGTTGTACAGCATCGGTCCCTGCACGAGCCAATATGAGATGAAGGACGAGGTTTTCATCAAACACAGCAAAGATTGCGGGCATGCAGAGAATGTCAACGAAAAATGTCACATGACAATAAAGGATCCGAATGACGTAATCTTGTTACCCGACACAGTTCCCATCGATATTAAAGGTGGAGTTGTCTGTCTTACTGTATTTAAGTATTGTTATAATATAACGAAATACATCAAGTATTGAGTGATGCCTCTATAATATAGCAACCTAAGGGATGCATGCAAGGTAGAGATTGCATGCTTCAGAGAAACGAATGTTGAGATGAATGTTTGAGGTGTGAAGAATGTATTAGATAGACGTATCTATATAATTATATTTGAGAAAATGGTAGTGATCTAAATTGGGGAGTAACAGGTATGGGTATGTTACGACAAGGGATATATGCCATGTAACAAGAAAGCTAAATATGTATGTGAAAGAATAAGCGGAGCGAGGTAGACCAAAAAAATTAATAGACGGATTATTTGAAAGATGAAATTAGTAAAAGAGGAGTCACTTGAGTTGACGGCTGGTAGCCAAGAATGGAATAGAAAAACTTGTTATGACGAGCTGGGAGGTAATGAGTTTTATATTAGACTATATTTTTTTTGGCTTACAAATTTCGCTCACTATGTTTTTCTATCGTCAGGCACGTTGGAAACCGATGTAATCAAATACCTATGGGATGCATTCGGACACATCTTGCCAGACGTACTGCATGATGTTGTAAAGTTGAAACCCAAGAACCCTATACACTGTATGGCTCACAAGCTTTTGCACCATAAGTAAGTAAACCTAATTTATTTATAATTTGAAGTTTTTATTTAGTTTTAAAACACTTTTTGTTGTTCACTTTTTTAACTTTTTCTCTAAGTGCATGTCTTAAAGTTGCTTTCTATGCTACTAAAATTATAAGGTACAAAAGATCATCCAACGAGGACAAAAAGAAAAGAGAAGAAGCAACCGAGTATCGTCAAAAAATATATCAAGATGAAATTGAGGTAAGCTGATCGTACATATGTAATTAAATTACTTTAAACCACTTACAAATTGCTCACTGCCTACCTAGAAACTAATCTTTTTCTATTTCAAATAACCGCAATCCTACACATTCTATCTCTCTTGCGCACATACAAAATACTTCTTTCGAGGTCATAAAAATATATCTCTCTCGGTCTCGCAAACAAAAAATGTCTCTCTGTTTCTCACAAATTCAAAAATCACTTTCACTCTCTCTCTATCTCCTTCGCTCAGCGCGCCCGCGTCCAGTACGAGTCGTGGCGCGCAAAGCAGGGCCACGTGCATCCGGAGCAAGACGACCACAGCGCCGTGACAGCACACCGCGAGGACGAACAGTTCATACAGGACTTGAACTATTACTACTAATTGTTTACTCTTCTATTTAATGTCAGGGTCATATAATATTTCAAATTTTAGTTAAATTTATGATTAAACAATATTTTCAAAATATGTAAGTTATTTTTGTCCTTAAGTAGTAAATGATGCGTTTATGAGCTATGGAAAATAAAAAAATAACATAAGGTACGTACAGGTATTTATTTGTTCAAGCGTCTACTAGATATAACGAGACACACTTGTCGACTTTCTTACGAAAGCGAAATGATAAAAAAAACAACCAGACGATTAACCTACTACTATCCGCCTAGGGTGTACATAAAATTATTTCAATTCGAAACCCACTGCCAGATATATTTGGTCTAATTCACAAATAGAAGAAAAAAACATTATCTATATTAAAAATAAACTAATCAGCATTGAATAAAATCAATGCGCGACGACAAAGGACCATAAACTAAAGAACATATACCATTAAGTTGTCAAAAGAAAAAAATATGACTAAAATGAGTCAAAACGGACATTTCTGAAAGCAATCAAATTTCATAGTCCAATGTAAAAAAGAAATTAAACAAATCTTATGCATAGTGAGGAAAACAAGCCAAATCAATGCGCCCATTCTTATTACAGATAACATATGAAAATGTTTACTCAATAATGCTCCTTATCGGTGTGTAATAAGAATGAGAATAGCATGTTTAATGTAGATTTTTCTAATCTCTTTATAAAGACCCTAGTGATCTGGTCGAGCAGGTACAAAAGTATTTCTTTATATACACGAGAAGAAATAGACTACTTAGGCTGTTTTACAACTTAGAATCAAGTCGGTTAAATTCCTTTAAAATGTGATACAAGAAATATATATATATTGCCTATTACACAATAATTCAGTAAATAAAAACAAATAAAAGATAATTATATATTCAGAAAACTTCTACCAAATTTGTAACAATTAATATAAAAATGAAAAGCAAGTCCGAAATAGTAAATAAATTATCATGTTTAAGTACAAAGCAAATTGTAAGCGACTAATTTCGATATGTCTAAAAAAACGAGGGCATTACATAATAAGTCACTATTGAATTTAGTCGTGTATTCAAACTATAAGGAAATATATCAAAATTAATTAAATTTGCAATAAAAAATTCATAAGATAGAAGATATTGTAGAATTGATTTTGAATACAAGACAAAGTCAACGGCAACACCAAGTCTTAAAACAAGCGTTAGGTTAATGAGGTCCAGTTCAGAACGTTATGTACAATAAGTGGCCATCAACTTAACACAACTGGCAACATTTAACATCAATTTTGACCATCAATACTTATAGATATTTTAAGTTTAATAGGTGCTGTACTTGAAAAATAAAACTAAAACAACTGGCCCGTCTGAAGATTCATTTGCGGGCGATAGCGGACATGGTTTACATTTTAAGTAAGTCATATAATGGATAACACAATACAGTTTTGATTCTTTAATATATATTTTACTTGAATCTCTATACATCTAACACGACGTGTACGGATAGTCAATGGAACAGTATAAAGAACTAATCTAAAACAAACAAATGTTATTTCGCCAAATTGAATACACTTGCATTGCTATACAATTTATTCATTTTAAAACTATTATATTTGGCTATGTATATTGTCCGGATAAATCAAATTGTGCATAGTGTAATATATACCCAATATGTTTCAGATACAACGCCGTTGTGGACATTTTTTAAATAATATAAGACACATTAGCATAAAGAGAAAAAAAAACAATTATGTCTATGACCCACAGCAGATAAGGCTAGAATATTAAACATTAATGTTTCTCAACGCTAGGTGATCCAAGACTACGCCATTGTCGTCTTAGCCTACCATAGAGCAACTCGTCTGTCTACAGACAAGCATTTATGGTGTATAAGCGAGTTTTTTACAAAGCAATTAAAATCTAACGACAATGGACATAGACTAAGACATAACACGTAGGCACATTCACACAGCACACTCTTCGAGACGCGTTAATTTTATTTACAAAAACAAGTTGTCAATATTTCGTGCCGTGTGAATGAACCTCTGCTACAACACTAACCTTTATCCCCTCCAAGTATTATTTAGACCTCTTTATTATTTGTACAGTCACGGCGAATATAGGTTCAGCGTTCATTTAAAATATGTTCAATTACAAAACATCCTTACACTTACAAGATTGAGGCTTAAAACTGTAAACTCGACGCCGATTTGTTTTGTGCTGAGTCATCGAAACATTTTAATAAAAACGATTAACTACCATTGGTCCATAACAGATAAGAAATATAACATTCAAAAGGATATCATTTAAAAACATTAAAACGATAAATTGACTAATAATTTTATTTGAAATTTAATTGTATAGTTATAGGATATCAAGAATAGAGATATGTTGGTGTGGGTTTAAGGTTTAAGCCTCCCTGAGTGTCTAGTTGGCTCCGAAGGAGTCGAGCTCGGCCTGGCAGTCGAAGGTCTCCGAGCTGTCGATGTGCTCCGGGTAGAACTCCCTGTATATCTTGTCCAGTAGAGATTGCCTAGAAAGACATATTTATGAATAAAGTCGATTTAGTTACTCAAGTTTGAGATAAATGTAGAAATGAACCGATGCTAGAATTAGCATCAGCTCATTTCTAAAACGTATTTCAAAGGCGACATTGATAGGTTCATTTAAAATTTGGTTAGGCAGGGAGAAGAGTGTGGACAGTGAAGGTGAGCGTGTTTGCGCATTGTAAAGGGGCCCCTTAAACCTAGACCTGGGTCGCAAGCTCCAGGCACTGTTGACACTCCTCTCCATGCAACGCGATGGGCCCGGCACCCGCACGATGAATCCATGGAATGGAAAAAATATAAATAGATTAGAAGCTTCGTCTCCTAATCTATTTATATTTTTTCTCACATACATATTTACAAAGAATATTCCTATTTATTTCCAGTTATAAAGCACTTGAGATAAAACTTTCAGAACATTTTATTTACTCTTTATTTAAATGGTTACTGTATAGTATAACATAAGATTTTAGTTAAAGAGTTTTTTTTGTTTTTGAAATGAGAAACATACATCAGTAACAAAGAGCAGTGTCTTCACAAATTCTGTTTTTTTTAAAGTTTCTGATTAGAATACGCGTGGTTTTAGTACTTTTAACGGTAATATACAAGCTAATGCAAAATCATTAAAATCTATAATTGAACAAAGCAATATCTGTTACCACAATGTAGTAACTCACACAGCTCAAGTTACATACTGTTACAATTATAAATTATGAGTAATACTCACATCTTGGGTTAGTTCAAATTCATTATTCGATTTTGAAAAGATCTGTGCCCTTACTATGTTTGTTTAAAATAATATACAATTTGTCAGCTTTAAGTTGTGTTTATTAAGCATTCAGGTATAAGAAATGTTAATAAAAAATACGATTTTTACGTAAAAAATATCAATTATATATATGTAAAAAAATATACCTACTATTTTTAGGCAAAAAAATAGCTAACTTTTAACAAAAAGAGATTTTGTGATATATTTATAAAGAAATTACTTGAAATTATTACTAGAAAATTGCTTGATATTTCTGAAAGCCAATATAATATCTGCATACAATCTACAACTCCGTTAAATCCTAACCACTGTAATCAGACGCCACGAAATAGCTTAGTCATGAGTGTCCCTCCCCTCCCCCACTTACTTGGCAGCCAGTCCGCCCCCCGGAGGTAGTCCCGGTATGTTCTCCTGCACCAGCTGCTTCAGCACGTGTGAGAAGCGCGAGCACGAGTCCTCCTCAGCGCCTGCGCTCTGCTCGATCAATGCTGTAATAATATTTAACGTTATTATAGCTCAAGTCCATGAAATGTAATAAAATTTACAAAAATATTTTTATGAAGACGTATTGGTCAAGTGTTTAGGGGCTCTGACTAGGCCAAAGGTTGTGGGTTCGCTTTTCACAGTGGAACATTTATTTTTGTACTACTTTCTGTACTACTAGAAGTACTTGGTACTATTGTGTACCCAGGAGTGGTTTTTTTTAATAAATAAAATGTAAATACCTAACCCTATTTTTTAACAAATTTTATAGAGCGATATTTATTTATTTATTGGTATAAAGCAAACTTTACAGCTTCTTAAATCTAAAATAACATTATTTACAGATTTCTCTGTTGTTCATTTAGAAATGAGTGTAACGCGTAACTAATTTGGTCACACAACCGTAAGAATCTTCTAGAAACAACATAATTAATACTGCTTTGCTGTTTAATAACGGCAATGGTATTATTGTTTTATATCGCCATAATGAATGAAGGGTTAACTGCATATTGTGAGGGGAATATCCCTTCATTCCTAGAAATGCAGGAAAAAGTCGATTATCGTAAACGGGAATTTTAATGACATTAGTCACAAAATAGCGTTTCTGTGTCCCTTTTATTTTGTGCTTGGATTTTTAACAAATTTTGTGCCGAAATGTATTTAAACAATAAATAAACATATTTCTATTTAATTCTTATAAAACTAGACGGTCTAATTATCTCGTGTACTCTAAGAATCCATTAAGTTACACAATACGGACGGAAACAGGTCACCGCCTGCTGCTAGACTAGATGTAGTACATACTACATTAAAAACTGTTAATTGTGATATATTTTAGTCAAAACATTAATAACTTCTAACCTTCAATTTAAACATTCTCCAATCAAGGTTTTATTTTTTAGTTGTCTGTATATTAGTTTTTTAGGAATAAATATATTTTTTAATTCAACTTAAGTGGTGGTTTGGATCCTAGGGAAGGACAAAATATATATTTTAATCTGAATATAAACCCTTAGAATGTAAAGAAAAGAGAAAGAGGATGTAGATTTATTTTAGCTCTAAAGTAATTTAATTTGTGCTTAAACAACTTGACGATAAAATAGACAAATAAACTGTATTTATAAAATGTCCGAATTTACTGTTTCATCAAACTTAGCTGAATGTTCTTATAATAATGACGAAACATATATATTTGGCACCATCAAAGTTAGTGATTACCTGTTGATATAAATATAAAAACTTTATCATAATATAGAGATGATAACAGATAATACCATTTCATCTAGATTTTATTTACTTCATAGCTATTCGAATACTTCAAATTACGTAAGTTACTTTTAATCGACGTGTTGTATCGCATTACTTATTACATGCAGTCCTTATCTATTCGCAACTAACTTAACTATAATTTTAAACTCAGTAGGTACTTTTTTTCTTGTTTATTATATAGATTATAAGCTTTTCTTTCAATATATTAAAACAATCATCCCTGTGTGACTTCTCCTAGTGTTAACTCGTTCAAGTCACGACATAGCCTTCGAAGTTTATAAACCTTATTGCTATAGAAATAAGGTCCGTATGCAATTAAAACTTTAAAAAACCTTTTTACCTTGACATTACTTACAAACCTTGGAAATTTAAAACTTTTTGTATAACGATTACACTATTAATTAATTCATTAAAACACAACCTTGAAAATATCATATTACAGGGTTACCAATATTAAAATAATGAATGAAACCTTAAAAATCTGGATTATCAGTCAGTTAATGGCACAATAATTATATAATGCATGACAAGATCGATAAGAGTCAGTAACAAGTCATACGGCTTCGCTTAAAAGAGCAAAATTTTCCTTGGTTTTTCATTCATGTATCAGCCGTCACAGAGTCAACACGTTCATTGCTTTAATCCTTTCACTTTATAATAATTAATTATTTAATACAAAATAAAAACAGGGCTAGGACTAAAGCAATGAAACTATTCATAGATTTAAACGTGCTTTA
>JAPOND010000146.1:1731194-1743368 GCA_028829205.1 Ithomia salapia aquinia | reverse complement strand
GGTTTACATTTTAATGTCTTATTATGGACAAATTACATTTCTACATTTGATTTATTTAGGTTCATATAAGGGAACACATGGAGGTGTATTGTGTTGGAGTTTGGCGGTTAATATACTAACTAATTCTTGCTTATTATTCAGTTATATAAAACAAATTATTAATCAAATTTGTACTGAACTGAATCTAAATATAATGATTCCTATTTAGACTATTCGACATTTTATTCGAAATAGGTACAAGGAATTCTTGTACTTTTACTAATTTTATATATTTGATTATTAGCTAAAAAATGAAGACACTTCATGAATTAATAATTTAACAAAATATTATAAAATAGCAACCAAAAAATTGTTGTATTCTAAATTTTATAATAATAAATCAACATAAAATATATTCGTACTGTTATAAATGTTATGAGTTTAACAAATATTTGTACTAAATGTATTTGAATCAAATGTACACAGACGATATCTTTAGAAACAACAGAAATACTTGTCTACTATTTATCTATTATGAATCACTATTTACAATTTTGAGGTGTAATATTCGAATATATGTAAATGTATGAACAATAATAAAATAGGTTATATTATAATATGTATAGTCCGAAAATAAAACTAGCACGAGTGAAATCCCTAGGCTATCCAAGTTTTTCCTCAGTTTTATTCATTAAAAATCCCAAAAGAAAAAACTCTTTCTATTTTTTACTACGTACATTTTTCGAACTTTGACTCGTCATTATTTTCTAACTACTTGACCCATCATCCTGATCTCATAGGTTTTAGTCTTGTCTCGATGAGATCTTTCCAAAGATACCATATTCGACTAGGTGTGGTGATAGGAAGTAATGGGAATAAAGTGTCTACAGGCGGAGAATGCACGGGATCATAATGCACTTACTGAGGAGAAGCATTAAAGCCACAGCTAATGTTGTCATTGTACATCTTCAGTATGGGTATTGGAATATACCCATACTGAAGATATAATTACGATATATGTAAAGTTACCCTTTGGACTATCCAAATTTTTTTTAAATATTTTTTTTACTTATATTTTTAATAACCACTTAATATAAATTTTTAATAATGTACTAAATTTTTAAAATATTCGAATAATGATTTAATTTGAATAGTCTTACGTTATGTTATTGAGATTTTTCTGTTTCTTTGAAACTCGAATGCAAATCTCAAATATAGTTGTCAGTAGTCTAAGAGAGCATTTTACCTTAAATCACTTTTGTCGAAGAATAAAGAGCTTAATAAGAAAAATATTATACGAATTGGACTAATTACGAATGGCCTATAAAATAGAGATTGTAATTTTTTATTTTAATATTGTTATTATAATATTTTAGTAAATGATCTACGTATATACTTTTTTACTTTAAGTTTACTTTAAAGAGTTCAAAATCTTAAATGTGATATAAGTATAGTTATTTAGACATAAGTAAATAATTGACTACATATATTAATATTTTCTAATATAACGAGGGTTCAGGCACTGATCCTAAGTTCTAGAAGAGAATGGAAGTCATTTAGTTACTATACTATAGTATTACAATAAATACGTACTTAAATTACTAAAGTCAGAGTTGTTAAAAATTTTATAAGAATAAGGGAATTACCTAATATATAAAAACATTTAATAATTTGCTTTATAAAGTACTTGAATTAAGAAACCCATTTATTCGTCCGTCACAGGAAGATTTTAAGGAAGTTATATTAAATCCACAAGTGCTAGTATTAACCGTCTCGATACGAATTAACACCCACGTACTTTCAAGTTCACGCTCTCCCTACACTATTAAAACCCACTCCTAATAAAACTGTATTTAGACGATATAATGTAGACTGGTCTCGTCACAACTCTAAACTTTTATATTCGATTTTTATCTAATGAAATTATATATATAATAAAATTTGAGTATCTGTTTGTATTTTAAATGTAACCGCTTTTTACTAAACGCGTATGTGTGTAGATACATATACCAAAATTACATTTCGTTAAAACTTTTGTCGTGTGTAGATACATATACCAAAATTACATTTCGTTAAAACTTTTGTCTATCTGTCGGTCTGCTTGTATCGGCAAATCTGTGTAACGGCTAATTTTGATAAAATTTTCGTATTGCCTAAGGTATTAGGAGTAATTTAAACTACTTTTCAATTCGAAAAAAAAATAAACGAAATAGTCAACAATATCTGATTTAAATAAGGGAGGTGTATATAACAGTTCCACGCAGACGAAGTCACGGGAAACAAACAACTAGTTAACAGTCGTATAAGATATTTCACAAACAACATATAAGATATTACATAAAAGTCTGTGTAAATATGTTTATATGGTGGGGTTGCTTTTAACGAAAAACGTGTCGAAAACGATAACAAAACGTCGCGTGACGTGAAATCAAACACCACTAAACGAACTGCTGTACCTGGCTATAAACTTCAGTTTAGTAACATTACAATATAATCATAGATATTGGAGTAAAACACTATTAATATCAACAAATACTTATTATAATATCATTATCAAATAAATAAATATATCAAAAAGATATACAGGTCTAAAAAACCTTAACAGATAAGTAACAAAATTATCGATGACTCATACAATGATTGATTTTTTTATCAATCTTCGCGTCTTAACCAAAGAAAGTACATAACTCGTCTATTCATAATAGTCGTAACTTGCATGCAAAGATATCATTGATACTCTCATGCCTGTCCTTCATCAAATGTCACTAGTAACGTGGTATAAAGTGGCTTTGACATATTTACGTCATATTAAACATAAAAGAAACCCATATTTATTAAAAAAGATATAAAACAGATTTTAAATAATTATTACGTAATGTTAGGTTAATATCTGATTGTTTTAAAACCAATCAAAGTATATTTAAAAATATCAATATTTATTAGAAAAAAGTATTCTAAGATACTAATGAGTACCAAAACTCATTGAATTGTATTTTTAAAAAGGGTGTATCACAATCCGAGAAGACACGACATAGATATGTCTGATGCTGTCTTTGCCAAGATCACGACACAATGGAAACCCTAAGCGAAAAAAAATAACATCAACTATCACCTTAAAAATCTTTTATAACCTAATTACATCATCAAATGACTCACTAATTAGTCAAAGATAAAAGGTTTTTTTTTTAATAAATATTATCAAACATTAACGATTGTGATTAGAAATCTTAAATAAAATAATTTATTAAATACGACATGTTCATTAACCTTTGAAATGTATGTTAAAGTAAAAGTATATATATTTATGTATAAATTAATGTATGACGTGATTATATATCAAAAAATATTTTAAA
Organism: Ithomia salapia aquinia; assembly: GCA_028829205.1. Classification (NCBI taxonomy): domain Eukaryota; kingdom Metazoa; phylum Arthropoda; class Insecta; order Lepidoptera; family Nymphalidae; genus Ithomia; species Ithomia salapia. Next base: position 1,740,036 of record JAPOND010000146.1, on the reverse strand, counting down.
CGGTTAGTTGGTTGCTTGGTATTCAGGGAACATGCATGTTATTAGTCATTTGTAGTTTCCTTTTAAAAGAAATATTAATTAATAGTATCATATCATAATCTCGTAATAATAAGTGTAAGGAAGAATATCAACTAATGTCAATTACTATAATGTACTGTACTTTTGTTATATTCTGTAAATTGTAGATTCATGTCATCATAATCTAAATATTTTCTGCAAAATCCTACAAAATAAAATATCACCCGTCTTAATTTTATATGTTTATCGTAAAAGATTTTAAATTCCCCACAAGTAAGATACACACTTTAGTTTTTACGAATATCGCATTAAATATTTAACGACCTTAAAGATCGTAGGACGATAATAACGCTGATTGTAATTTTATTATCACAATATGAATTCAAACAAAATCACTTTAAAAGCTAAATACTCATGGACTATAGTATCGATATTTTATTCCATATTCAGTATTTAACTGTTAATGTATCCGCGAAATAGTGTTTTTATAGAAATAAATAACTTTTTAAGTAGGTAATAATTGCTTAATTACCACAGCCCTAGTCCAACTGGTAATAAATAATTTATTCCAAAAGGTCTATTCATATAATCTAAGTGTCACTAAGGACTGACTTTTTAAGTTACCCTTTTTTCCCTATCTTATAGTTATTGCTACATTGGTAACGAATGTCCCAATATACTTATAAATAATGTAGTATTCACCCTTATTACCTTTAATTGCACTCAAATTGGTCTTATTTAATCTAAATCCTACAATATATATGCCTCAAAATCTATTTTATATATGGCGGTTAGTTGAGCTTAATCGATTTGCTATCCAGTAGCAACCAACGAGTTGTAGTTCGTCACTCAATCCACAACTAAACCAAACACCTAAAATCATCCCCTAACATCACTCTCATCAGATCTCGTGTCCGTCAGTCCGTCAGTCTGTCGGACAGATGACCCATTAGTCTGGTGGTCGGATGGCCCGTCAGTCTGTAGGACAGATGATCCATTAAGCTGTAGGTCAGATGGCCCGTCAGTCTGTCGGTCGGATGACCCGTCAGTCTGTCGGTCGGATGACCCGTCAGTCTGCCGTTCGGATCGTCCGTCACCATCAGTCCGTCGGTCGGATGGTCCTTTAGTCCTAGGCGAGTGCGCGCACGCATGCAGTATAGAGTAATAGCAACCTGTGAGCCGCTGCCGCAGCGTGTCGTTCAGCTCGTTGTCCGCGCGCTGAGCCTCCGCGTTCGGTTTCGGAGCCGCCGGGAACACGACCAACACAATGCTCATGTTATCTTTGCTTCCCTGGAAATCGTCCATAATGTAATTTGTAATTAATCTCTTGAAGTATAGGTGATTGGCATTCATGATTAGCACATCTTTATGTATACTTAAATATCACCGTTTTGTGTTTGCTATAGTTAGAAAACCCTATAACAGAATAAACTAAAGTTTATTTGACTTGGACTGTTGTAACATTTTGTCTTTGAAGTATGAGTAGACTCATGGTCAACTGTCAGATAGCAACAACACATGAAAGGAGAAAGAAGCCTATAAATAGATCATTGAAAAACGGTTGGCGGTATTGTTAGTTTTACAGCTAATGTGGTGACACATTTACAACTACGAGATACTATATGGAATAGAATAAATAGTGAAGTCAGATAGTATGACTATATATATCAAAATGTAGGCAATGTGTATTAATATTACATGGGATTACAGCATGATGTTAGTTTAATAATCATTTTGCATTGTGAACATATATAATGGCACTAAATTTTCTTTTCACAATATAGTTATTAGCCAATATCACATAAAACTGCCATAATTTACACATTCATCTAAATTTGTATAAAAGAATTCTATTGTTCAGCCTCAGTCATCATTTTCCTCAATATATGTTTTTTTATTTGTACAATAATACATTTTTGTCTGTGTTATTATATTTGCCCATTTACTGTTAAAGTAGTATAATAATTTTTAACCAATGTGTGAAATTACATTAATTACTTTCCTAACAGCTCTTCTTGTATCTGCTATAAAAAACTAAGGATATTTTCTTTCAGTTAATCAAAGAAAACTATTTAATTATTTTATGTATAATTGTCAATATTTAAATAAAGGTGGTTCAATGGTCTCCAAATGTGACAGTTATTGAAAGTAATATTTATCAAATTTGCAATAGAGCGTAGCATATTATAAAGAGGAATGAAGACGTAATAAGCAGTTAGGCTGAGTTAATGTATAACTAGTGCCATATAAGGGAAAACAAGACCATTACATGATTTTTAGTCATACATGTTTTTAAATGTTCAGATTTACCTTGTTACTCAGACATATTTAGCAAAATCTCCTAAACTAATGTGAATAAGTGATATATGATAATGTGCATTATAAAATCAAAATATAATAACTTAAATGTAATTCTATATTAATTTGGACTAATACTACATAAATATCTGGGTACAGATCTCATAAGGCTATATTAAATTACTTTGAATTACCTTATAAAGGCAGGTGTCAATGACTTGGTTAGCGATAGCCACAAGGTCATCAGTGAGAAGCAGTAGTGAGTGAATATATGCACACAATGCCTCATTGCTCATCACATCCCATACTCCATCACAGGCCAGCACAAGAAACTCATCCTCAGCATCCAAGCGCTCATGTACAGACACCTCAGGTTCTGGAGATACCAGTTGTTCGCAAGGTCCAAGGTCAAGTACTTTTTTGTACTCATAATCACCTAAAGCCCGAGACACCGCAAGACTACCGTTCACACGATGTATCATCACCGATCCCCCTGCCTGAACAATGCGAGACTTTTCAGATGGCAATTCCGGCTTATGATCTCGAGTCGCAAATATTGGAGCTCCATTACGTGCCAAGACAGCACGTGAATCGCCGCAATTTGCTATGTATATCTGCTTTGGTGAGACAAAAGCGCACACTGCCGTTGAACCAGATTTCTCCTCGCCGTTGGAAAGCTCCGGCAGTTCTCGCATTTTTTTGTCAAGATCTAGAAAACCTGTACGGATCGCCTCTGATATATCTTCTCGTCGAAATTCGTCGGTCTGCAAAATACATTCCAGCAGATTTTCGGCACAGTGCGCTGACACCCTGGCCCCCGCGTGGCCATCAAATACGCCAAAATATGACCAGTTAGATAATGTTTCATTTAGAGTAAGTTGAGCATGGTGAGCATCCTCCATCTCCATGCGCCAGCCCTGCATCGACGCCACGCCATAGCGTAGTCCGTTACCTTCGCCATTCTCGTTGTACTTCTTAATTTCGGGCTTATTTAAAAAGGCCCCCATGCTGAGTCCCACTGTACTGTTTTGCTATTCGTACATAGTTTCCACACCATCAGGCACTCGAGTTAACGTCGCTGCTGATAACGTTAAAGACCAGGGAGAGCATCACTAGGCTCAAGATTTGATCTCGTAGCACAGGTGAACTACAAATTTGTAACACTAAACTGAACAGTTAACTAATAAGTTGTGATGATGCCAAGATATGGTTATGCAGCTTATTCTGCTTCTACGTAATTGGTTTTAGGCTATGATGTTGCGTCGAACTCGATGACAAATCGTGCTCCCTACGAAATCGTAAAACGAAAAAGCAACTCAAAAGAATGAATGGCGGACATAAATAGTATTTGTCTATGACTGATTTATAATGACTATAATGGAAAAGTAAGTTTTTTTTTCTATGTATGATGAAATTAAATAATCTTCATTAATTAAAGTAATATTCAAATACATTATTTAATTTTTGTCACACTATACATACAAGAAAATACACTAAGCAATGAATTCAGCGAGAATAAATATGTTATAATATTACAGAGACATAAATATAAGAATTAAAAATTACATTTCCGTAATAATTATATAGATAGAAAATTTTGTAAGATAAAAAATTTGGTTATTTTTAAAAAAATGTGGCTTTATATGGTGGCTTCGTTAAAAAGAAGAAAAAATATATATTTTGAGATAGTTAATAAAAAATAAAGATATCGATGTTGTTAAAAAACTTATTGAAGCTTAGAAAGAGAATTAATAAAGTTATGACTTAAAATATTATCATATTTATATATTAGATTCCTAATTATAAATCATATTCTTGTTATTGTGCAAAATAGTAAAGGCGGGCAAAGGTTTAAAATCATGCAGTTTTTATATAATCTTTTTTATCATTTTACTTCGATTTGATTATTGAAGTGTCAAGTTCTCTGTCCTAAGATTTGAATTTTAATTGAGGTTATGTTGTTATTGAGATAATATAGTTATTTTGAATCATTACACATATCATAAATTGTTATATACTTGTTTTTTATAACTGAAATGCATCTACTATAATATTAAAAATACATATAAACTAGAAGTAATTATATAATACCATGTACAGAGGCGTATTGTTTAGGTGGTAAGTTAAAAGATTAGGATATTTTTATAATTTAATATAAAAACGTTATTTTTCATTATGGTTTTAAATAAAAATGATATCTTAGATATAAATCAGTATTTAGTATTTTTTATGTTGTTAAATTATTATAAATATTATAAAATATTTATAAAGTAGTTTATAATTGTCTTCTTTCTTTAGTATGAGTAAATCATACTATTATATTTATGTTTTCATATTGTTTTTGTAAATGTTGAATTCTAACTAAATATTAATTAATGGATTGCAGGTTATCTGTAAGACACTTTAAAACTGTTCAAACATTAGAACCAAATAAGACTTATTCAAATGAACTGCAAACCTGGAAAAGGCATATTAGACCAATATCACTATCAAGTGTATTTTATAAAAAAAGAAAATCAGTGGAAGAGAGGGTATGTAATATAAATTAAAAAAAACAATTAAAGGTTTTCATGTTATATTTATCAGGTGGCCCAAGGGCTTACATTATTATTTGTGCACACTAAGTTTCCAAGATCACTGTTATGCTTAACACTGCAGTTGTATTCTATTAAGTGCTCTGCATTAGTAATTTTAAATGTCAAGGCAGTATTGCTGGCTGCTTTATTAATCATTGTTAAAAATAAATAAAATCTTAAAATACCATCCCAATTGTTTCAACCAAACTTTTAATATATTTTTTAGGCTGTGGAAAATCAAGGCAAAAGGGTAATCAGATATTCTCCTAAAGCCGGATCTGAGGTAGTAGGGATATGGCGTAACATGACTATTAAGGAGATAGCTGATGTACTACATAAAGATGTTGGTTAGTTCGTAGTTGGTACTAATATTGAAAATTATGATCAAGGAGTGTTTATATAATTTTTTTTTAAACACTAGTTATTTAAATACATGCTCAAAATTGTCTATAAACATTTAGGCCATGTAGCAAGTATGCTATGCTATGCTAAAAGTTTTTCATAACAACAATGATCTTAAATTCTTAACATATGTTACTAAAATTTGCAATGTAATATTTATGTATCTTTTCAGATCATGTATACAATACCTTACACTTTGCCGACAAAAACTCAGAAGTATCCTACAAAGAAAATTCAGTTATTCATAATCCACAAATAATAAGAGACATTGTTAAAATCACTGGATACAGATTTAAAATTGTGCCTCGACCTGATGAGATAGAAGGGGAAGAAATTGTAAGATTTGTTGTAAATAAACTATCTTAAATCATGTTCTTAGCAATTGCTATATTGTATGTAGCAGGACTGTTAACTAGAGTTTTATTTATTAATAATAGAATCATTGGTATCTTTATTTTTAATGACACATTACACAAAGAATGCATATTTTTTTAAATGTTAATAGAACAAAGATGTTCTTCCCGCCCCTCCCGCGCCCCCGGAGGCGCTTCGTCCGCGTGCCCCAGTGGTGTGCGTGATGGGTCATGTAGACCACGGAAAGACAACACTTCTTGATTCCCTCAGGGATACATCTGTAGTTGACTCTGAGTTTGGCGGCATCACCCAGCATATTGGTGCCTTTCAAGGTAACTTTTCTACCTATACATTACTTATTAAATCTTTTTATTTTCAAGACAAAATAGTGCAACTGGTGGAGAGAATAGCTACAGGGCATTCTCTATCAACTCATAGAAAATAGTAAAAATAAAAAATAATCCCCATTATTTCTATTATAATGTATTTCATTTGTATATGAAATAGATTGGTATATGTTTTGTTGGTTTGTTTTCGGAGAAAGACTTCTTTAAAAAATTAATGATTGAACTGGAACTAGAAACACCAAAAAACATTGGGAGTTTGTTTACATTTTTTTACTCTTCTTTCTCTCTTGCGCTTCTTACGAAAAGCCTGAAACAAAAACAATGCAATCTTCCTCTCTTATGTTCTTTTTCATTCTTCCATTTCTTTTCGTGTTTCGTTATTTGTGTTACATCAATATCTGCTTTTGGACTTTAAATTTTTCAGATTAATTATAACTAGCCATACGGGCGTACGGCTAGTTATAATTATTGAAATGCAAATTATCTCCTTTCCAAGTAAGTAAATTGTAAATTAATTAAAATATTTGTGTTATCCTAGTCAAGCTGCCCTCGGGAGACAAGGTGACATTCCTGGACACCCCTGGCCACGCCGCCTTCACCTCCATGAGGTCTCGCGGGGCGCGGGGCGCGGACATAGTGGTGCTGGTGGTGGCGGCCGATGATGGAGTCATGGAACAGACGGTGGAGAGTGTGAGGATGGCGAGGGAGGCCGAAGGTGAGTTATGGGGTGCTTGCTGGTGCTTATGGTACATAAACATTACGGTAAATAAAAAAATAGGTACCCATCTAACACATAATTATTTATAAAATCAATTTTATACGAACTATTTTTCGGTAATGCTTCATTCTATGCGCTATTTAAGAAACAACAGCAGTATTCGTCGTACTTGTACACAGATGTATTATTGTATTGTATCATGTATGTGTATTTTTGCAGTGCCGATTCTGGTGGCTATCAACAAAATGGACAAGCCAGGTGTGAACATTGTAGGTATGCCTCTGTTTGTCTTTATGTTTTGTGTACAATTTTATTTTGTCACAAAGTCCTTATTTGAGATCCAATTTTATATATTCACCCTCTGTATTTATTTAACATATCTCTTATTAACAGATTATATTTTGTATATAATAATAGAATAGATTTATATTTCCATAAATCTATTTACTATTTTAGGATAAGACCCTACAGTCGCTCGCTCAACACGGAATAGTCTGTGAAGCTCTTGGGGGAGATGTTCAAGCGATCCCCATATCAGCCCTAAAAAAACAGAACCTGGACACTCTGGTGGAGGCCCTGACGCTGCAGGCACAGCTCATGGAGCTGAGGGCGGATCCCGGGGGGTACATGGAAGGGGTCGTCGTAGAAGCACTCGTGGATCCTAGCACTGGGTAAGTTTCTATGGTTTAGATGTGCATCGCCTTATCTTGATTATTCGTTTTAAAAAACCTGTAACTAAAATGATAAAGGTTTAATACACACAAGCAGAGTTTAGATTTTGCAATTTATACAACTAGAACATTATGTCGCAGTGTATTACTTTTTTATTAAAGAGGATGAAAAAGACATATGAGAACAACATTTTAGTTAAACCACTGACCGTTACATACAATTTAGTATTTTTTTTGTCACTGAAATAATTATCATTTTTAGTCAATAATTCTACCAATCTACCAAGCTTTTCGTTTTTTTGACGTTTTCGTTACGCTGTCTATTACACCCTGTATAAGGTATAACTAATTGTAAGTATATACATATGTTGTTAGTAAGCAGGCCACAGTGCTGGTGCAGCGAGGTACACTACGCAAGGGGTGCGTGATAGTGGCAGGAACGGGGTGGGCTAAGGTAAATAATAATTTATAAATATAAATAATAACTACTGATGTTTTCCTTCCAATACTAAGGATTGTCTAATTTAAGTCCTTTTATCACTCGGTCGATCTACATTAAATTAATATTGACCCAAAAATAAGTTCTGACAATTGTGCCTGCGTATTAAAAAAAACTAAATTAAATTTTTATTTTCCAAACCATTACAGTTTAGAATACAAATGGATTTTAGGACATACTATGTTTTTAAATATTGTTCAATAGAGTACTCTTATAATATTATGAGTATTCGTATCAGGTGCGAGTGCTGCAGACGGCGGAGGGCTCTCCCGCGGAGGAGGCTCCGCCCGCCACGCCTGTCAGCGTGCTGGGGTGGCGGGAGATGCCCTCGGCCGGAGACTACGTCATAGAGGTTGACTCGGAGGTTCGCAAAAATTATTATCACCACTAATTAAATCTAATTAATATTTTCAATGCTTCCTAACGAAAGGGTGTCATTCGATGTTAGAAACGCGCCAACGAAGTCATAAGATGGCGCAACAATCAGCGCATGAAGGAGAAGCAGGCGGTCGACATCGAGGCCATATCGGAGAAGGAGAGTTCCCACAGGGAGGAGTACCGCAAGATGTTGGCCCACAAGAGAGCAATCGGACGACTGAGACTCAAGCCAGTGGGACCGAGACAGAAGATGATACAGGAGGACGGACATCCCACACTCAATATAATTGTCAAAGGTAAGAACGCAACGTTTTTGTCAAATAAACCTGTAGTACGATCATTCTTCGTTAGGATCTCTAAATTCCCTAAGTTAGTGGATTGCTTCCTAACATTTACCTCAACCATTATAACCCATAAATATAGATAAGAAATCAGTACGTCAAAAGGGATATTTAATGTCGCGTATGCAATTTCCTCAACTTTTTTTACGGATTTTGAAGACGTATTTAGCTTGTACTTAATGTCAAAATAAATAGTATCACTGACATAAAATATGATTAGTGACTGGCTTAGTGCAATGA
>JAPOND010000146.1:1426362-1441702 GCA_028829205.1 Ithomia salapia aquinia | reverse complement strand
AAACAAAAAATCAAACCTCTCCTCTTTATAATATTAGTATAGATGAAAAACTATATTTATGATGAAGTTAATTAATCAGTAATATTTTAAAGGAATAATTACTAAAGCTAAGGATGTTTGAATGACATATATATCATTTTTATTTATGTGGTAATAAACATAGAAATCAAACAAACAATGTTTATTTACAGTACCGATGACACAAGTGGTTGCCGTGGCGGGAGAGCCGGTGTATCTTCCATGTGACATTGCAACGCAAGACGAGGAAGATGCAGTTCTGCTGGTACTTTGGTACAGGGAGGATCTGGGCACGCCTATATACAGGTTTGATAAATATATTAACATATGTAAAACTTTAATAAAGGTTTATTTTTATGAGTTTACCTCCTTTTAGAACCAGCCGGCCATATTTCACATTGTCATGAATAATCATTTGAAGTTGAAATATAATATACCTTTTTATATTTTTGAATTCGGTTAGACAGGTATTTATCTTAGATTATTTAAAGTATTTTGTAATTTATGCTTCAGGTATTAGTAGGTTATTGGAAAGCAATTTGGTCGTTATTCTTAAGGGTGTAATTACAATAAATCTTTTTGAAATTAAATTTCTAACAACCGGGAATTCAAACCTTTATTTTAAAATACCTAATTCTTTTCATAAAGCAGTTTCTGTTTTTGTACATCTGAGTACTGATTTATTCAAAATATTTTTCTCTTCTTACTCTCTTCTCTTCATAAAATAAGCATACTATGTAATTTCTTACTTAGTTGTATATACTCGTATTAAAAAAAAAATAAAGGTGATTTTTATTACTTATTTAAATAAAAAAGTGCTTCTTGAAAGGTATGTGTATAATTTTGGTTCGATCTGAACAAAAATAGCTTTTTGTACGTTGGTATTTATTTTCAGGTAATAACAATAAGTTTTTTAACATTAAAAAAATTAAATCTTGGATTTAAAGATTTATTTTATAAGGTTATCTTACTTAAAAAAATGTGTTAGCTCCGACCTTTAGTATGAATCTTTACAACCTTGACCTTTCAAAAACTTTTTCATTTTGATATTTCATACCGTTTTTGTCAAACGAAACGTGTTTTCATTTAATTTTGCCAAGGATATTAAATTCCTTACACAAATAATAAAAAAATACATTTAATTTTACTAAAATAAGTTAGGCCCAATTACAACTTTAATAAGATAAGAAAACTTTGTTCTATGTACACTGTTTTTATAAAAATGTGAATGTATTTTGTAACTTCATTGTATTTTAAAAATAGCAAAATACATACATGCATATATAACTGAAACTTACCAGCTAAGGTACATCCTACGAATTATTTTGCTTTCTTGCTCAGAATTTATTCTAAATAATTAATAGGTTTTACTTGTTGTTTGGAGTATAAGGACTTGAAGGAAATTTTCATTAAGCTAGGTAGACATATTATTGGATTCTTCAACAATTAGGTAAGAACTGAATTTAAAATAAATACGATGAGATGATGTCGAAGAATCTTTCTGTAGCTACTTAAATAATATTATTAGGTACTCTAATTAGAAGAAAGAATATATATATAAATTATATCTTATTAAACGCGAATTTTCCCTTTCATTTAATAATAATTTACGATTTATAGTAATTGATTGATAATAATGTTTAATAAGATCGTGTTTATAAAATATTTCACATTTTTTCCTCAGCGTGGATGCCAGAGAAAAGGATTTCGGTGTAGCAGAAAGATGGTCTGATGAAAGTGTGTTTGCATCAAGAGCCTACTTCTTACCAGAGAGAAGACCAGCTGAACTTGGTGTAGACCGAGTGAGAGCAACAGATCAGGGAATATACAGATGTAGAGTGGATTTTAAACAAGCACAAACTAGAAATTCAAGAGTTAATCTGACAGTTATTGGTAAGTATTGATATAAAATAGGCTTTATAATCCCTGACCAAACAATACAAAGTCTGTAACGAAGCTTTATTTTTATTCACACTTTAAATTGTGCTTCAATGAACTGTTTCCAAAAACATAACAAAAGTACCCATTATTACAACGATAAAAAGCTAGGAATGTAAAAATTACAATTTTATAAAAGTCTCGATCCGGATCCAATTTATTTTAAAAATGGATAAATCCAATTTGATGTAAAATACACACGAGGCGGCAATATGTATGAGAAAATCAATAGCTAAAATCATTTTCGTTACCGTTCACATTCTTCTGTAATGGTAATAAAGTTGAAAATCAGGTAATAACAAGCGATTTTGGTTTGGACGTCTATGGAAAAATTAACATGAAGCAAATCCAAGCTCTAAATCCGCTTTGTGAAAAACTGGTCGATTCTCAAGTTATTGACAGGTTTAAATCTGACGTTAAGCCGGTTTTGTAGCGTAATACCATAATAATTATGGGTTCGCAAGAAACGTTTATCTGGCTTCTGCAATCATGTCAAATAATAATATTACTGGTAATTTCTATATATGTTAAATGCCGTTTTATGAACATTTTATAATCACTTTAAAACATATGTTAATTTTAATAGTCATATGTAAAACTTGTGGATCTAGTTGCACGGTTCCAAAGAGGTCCATTGAGAAGAATTAATATTAATTATCGAGTGACTGAGATAAATCCAAGTAAAGCGTGGTGAATAAAAGAGACTAGAATCACTTATTCTAATGAAGTACTACTACTCTAATTCTAAGAAACTTTTAAATATACAAGAATTTAAGGGATTGTTTAAATACTTGAAGTAATAATAATTGTAAAATGTTTTATTTTTAATTTATTATTACTAACAAATTACAATGGTAAAAGTCTAGACTTTTATCTATTCACACATACTCGTAGATCCCAAAAAGGCGCTGTAAGATATTCCCCTATGTATATCATCTAGAAGTGCACTCAGCTTCAGAGAATAAGATTATTTAGAGCTTTCCACACAAAGTTACATACGAATCCAGGACTTTACAAAGGCTTTATGTAGAAGCGAAATGACGTATTATAATAAATATTATATGGAATTTAGTATCTTATTGAACCCTAGATAAGCATACTTTTAAAAAACATTCTTTTCTATCTTTTATGCCTTGAAATGTAAATCATAACCTCGACATTTCTTAACATAATGGAAAAATGGCTAAACCTTAAAAACATCTTACTGTCTTACTTCATCTATAGGTGACTTTTAAAATGGTTTTATTTATTTTATATGTGTTTTTGTGGCTGTGCTTAATGATTTTAACTACAAAATATACTTCAACTAAGAAGTATAATGACACATAATATATAAAATAAACTCAGGAAACACATCTTAGAACGTTTTAAATGAACTAAAGAGAAAATGAATTTGTGGCAAATGTTTTTATCTTGCTGCAGTTTATCTTCAACCCTTCCTTGGTAGGATGCCAGACAGAGTTTCTTAGACTATAGCTAACAGGCGACATTTTTGCTCGAATATTGTACGAAATTACCCTTGCCAAGCTGTTTAAAACATTAAAAATACTGAATTTAGAGAATTTGTTTTTAGTTTCTAAAACCGAATTTAGACAGGCGTGTAAAGAACTGAAGATGTTTGGTTACATTTTAAGTTACTACTGCGAATCTTCGAACTGAATATAAAATGCTTTGAATTTGATACTGGCCTTATTTTTAAAATATAAATTGTGTCTTTACATAAAAGTTACACTTAAAATAATGTAGGAATTTTAACCAACATTTTTATGTGTTTCAAGAAACGTGACGAGTTGCTACGTTTAATGACAGATATAAACTTTTTATATAAAGAGTAAGTGAAACTTTCTCTATAGTTATTTAGATGTGCTCTCAGGGGTCGTCAGTAAAGTGCTTTGTAACAGAATGGATGATACTCAAGGGCCTTTTTTGAATCCATATTTTACATATACAATATATTGCCTTTGGTTATGTTTACAATTATAAAAATGAAAAGTTTCATATATCGTAGTCTCTTATAAGGTTGCAAGTAATATGAAGTTACGTATATAACGTTAAAATATGCCCTACAATATAATAGCCGTCGTCTAAACTCCTATAAATGGGCTATCGAACAAATTTATCCGATTTCTCAAACTAATATGGCAACTTTCCAGCTTAGTAGTAGGCTTCGTGGCTTATACAATGTTACATTTATTATTGGAAAGAAATAAAATAATATGCTATCTTATACAACCGTGACTATGATTTTTTTTAAATATGTGTTTTAGTCAATACTAATAACAACATTGAACATATTTTATATTAATTAAAAAATATATATATATTATTTTTTAACAGTACCACCTAATAAAATGGTAATAACGGACGACAAAGGCGACGTGAAAGATGCCATCGTGGGACCCTACGTCGAGGGAGACACTTTCACGCTTAAATGCGATGTCTCGGGAGGCAAGTGTTTTAACATCATGAAAATAATTTGCATGTTTTATATACTGTTAATTGAAAAAAGGTTCTATCTTGAACATTATGAAACATTGTTTATAAAGAAATTAAGATTAATATAAACTTTAACATTACACTAGTAAAGTGACAACCAAAATAATTTGATAATGTTCCAACAGGCCGTCCTCGACCCTGGGTCAAATGGTTTCGGAATGAAGTGGAAACCGACACGCCAGCAACTACACTACAAGGGAACGGTGTCAGAGGTGTCTTGAGAGTCGGGCCACTGACCCGTGCTGATGTCAGAGCTACACTGACATGTCGGGCCTCAAACCATTTAAGAGCGCATCCAATTGAAACTACTCTGACTTTAGATATGAATTGTAAGTAGTTTGACATAACTTTGACCCGGCTTGCGCTGTGGTTTTTGTTATAATATATATCTCTCATTAATTCACCTCATCGCCATATTTAGGGATGTAAAATAGAGATTTTATATAATATTTTTTTAACTTTATAAACCCAATTAATCGATTCAGAATAATATTAAAAGATTTATTATTGATATACTTTGAATGCGGCCAGCTTTTTCTTTTTTGATTGTGTAAATGTTTATAAAGAATAAAACTAACAACCCTAAAAAATGTTCATTGAAAAATAATACACTTTATATTTTATATAAGAAACTAAGAAAAAAAAACAGGTGAGAAAAATGAAGCCCGCTCCGGGTTGATTGTTAAACTTCAACACTCCACTACGTACTTAACTGAGAAAGTTTCCAGCCTATAAAATGACCTAAATATCCACCGCAATAAGAATCTGTTTCACTTCGAGACTCTGAAAGCGACACCTGTCAACTTCGCTTGTTATAAAACTTACAAATCGAGTAAAAGCGGGGTAAAATGACTGGTTTATAAATTGTCCTTTGAACGATACAAAATATTATAGATATAAATTGTTTTATATATTTTCTTATTAAGTATTTAACAGAATTTGTCTATGCCAATGATTCGTTCTAAGTAATATTATATGTATATATTTTTTTAAATATCATGTATAGAAAAGAAATAATTCCTTTGAGATACCACAAAGGCATTTCATTCAGTAAAGGAATACCATTCCCAAAGTGACTTTATGATGCTTGTCCGATATAACAATATTGTTTTAACTTACCTATATTGCGTGTCAAAATGTCTGATAAACCTAGCTTTGAATAAATAATAGATGTGTATAACTAGTCTATTTTATTATAATTATAAATGAGAATTATTATCTCTGTATTGTTCTTTCAGTTCCTCCCTTGAACGTACACATTCTTGGCTCAAATCAACCTCTATCAGCGAGCAGAAGATATGATCTTCTTTGTCAGAGTTCCGGGTCACGTCCACCCGCTTCAATCACCTGGTGGAAAAATGGTCACAGGATAAACAACGCTAAGGAAACGGTAATAGAGATCATTCTCTTTAAAATTTATTTGTCTTTATAATAAGATTGAACAACAACTTATTAACAACTTATCTTGTTTGATCATGTGCATTATTCTTAAGATTATATGCGTTGTTCATTTTTGCATGAAGAAATTCTATTAAAGTTATGTTAGATATTCAACTAAAGTTTGTTTAGTGAATTTCATAACATATTTAGTATTTTCCAATAGTATGCTTTCAGAAAATACCTACACGAATAAAAGATTTTATATGGTAGTAAATATGATTATAAATAAAGAATTCTCTTGCAAAAATGTTTTGTTGATTAATTTAGAGTATCTTATAATATATTTTTTTAACATAAAATATAATTGATTTTATACAAAAAGGTCAGATATAAAAAGAGACATATTCATGCAAAGCTGATGACTGAAAAAGGAAGATATGGTTCAATATCAAGCTTTCACAAAAACGTACTACGTCTTTTACTTTCAGTTTAGCGAATTCAGGCACTTTTATTCAATTTGTCAAAGTGTTTAATAGGATTCCTTGTGTTACAATAATAGTTTGGAATATATTGAAAAACCTAACTAAATTTTCACTTTGTACTTTGTTAATATATTCTACAACTAAGATTGTACTTTATGTGATGACTATATATAAAAGGCACAATTCAAAAGCATTTTCTAAAATAAACGATTTATACATTACTGGATACCAATCTCATTTTGAACTCAAACTCTATAGCACCGTTAATAAATAGCCCATTATCATGCCTAATCAATTCCCAACTTTCAAAGACAAAGCTAATTTTGCGCCAACTGAATTTATAGAGACGCCTATAATCTTTATTACCATGAGAAACAACATCGCGAAGTCAACTTAAAATAAGGGCACGTAGAAGTAATAAATGTAGATTGAATGGGACAGTCAGCGCCTTGGGCGTACTCAAACCGGTCGTAAGGGAGGACCAAGAAGAGTGTTGGATATAGAAAATTTGGATAAATTTATCTGATCAAGCGGAATGTAGTCATTTTTAATTGAGTTTCGTAAAGTTATAACGCCTACAAGAATCATTACTACATATATAAAGTTTGATTATATGAAAATACACTGACTTCAAGATATTTTATCATTATTTTGTATTTGTTTTGGGAAATTATTAAGGGAAAATTTCTTGTACAATACGTTTATTTGAAAATAAAGCACATTGATTGATATGATTCATTATATTTTGTAAACAATATATATTTTGCTTTTCAATGATTTGAAGTACACCCTTAAAAAGAATCATCTTATTAAATGAATATGTAATGCAAACAATAA
The DNA here is from genome assembly GCA_028829205.1 of Ithomia salapia aquinia. NCBI lineage: Eukaryota > Metazoa > Arthropoda > Insecta > Lepidoptera > Nymphalidae > Ithomia > Ithomia salapia. The sequence goes on along the minus strand of JAPOND010000146.1, from coordinate 1,434,551 downwards.
TATTATAATAAAGTCGAGTGCCAAGAATACGAATTCACATTTAAACAGTATTGAAACGTAAGCAAGAATAAGAATATTTAATAAAGGATATCGGAAATTTCTAAAGAGTAAAATATTATTATTATTATGAAATTAATAAATGAAAATAAAAGCATTGCTTTGTCCACACAGTTATCAACAGACGGTAACACTACAACGTCAACAGTGTCAATACAATTGACTAAAACAGACGCAGGTGCAAAGCTCGCCTGTCGCGCCTCCAACCCTCAAATGGCATCCTTGCCTGCATTGGAAGATGACTGGATGTTAGATATTCAATGTAAGTCTAAAAAAAAAATTGTGGTTATAAAATAAACAAAAATATAAATAAACTTACAACAAACTAGTTTATGAGCGATAAAAAAATAAAACACATAAAAACATTATAGTTTTAGAAAGTTATTAGACACTATTTCAAAATGTTACTAGCATATTTCGACGCCATAATCGTAAGCTCTATAAACTTTAACTTTCAACAGATGTGCCTGAAACGGTGGTCAGGCTGGGTACTAATTTAGACCCAAACAATATTAGGGAAGGGACGGACGTCTACTTCGATTGCATCATCAAAGCACATCCCTACGTCTACAAAGTCGAGTGGAGGCACAACGTGAGTATCATTAATTTTATCTCTTTGATTTTAATACTTTTATTATCGTATCGGTAACTAAGTGCCCATATAAAATAATTATGCGAGGTTATGTAAGATGATACGATATTGACATTAATTAAATGTTACTTGAATTTGAATTTCTGATTTTTATTATCGTCGGAGGAAAATTATTAAAATATAAGTCGATGGATTTTCAAACAAGTGGGGTAGGTGATTATGATATAATTGGATCTCAAAAGGAATATGAATTTTGGAATATTGATCAATCTTGAGTGTTTATGGGTCAGGACAAAACAAGTAAACCAGAGTGTATTTGAGTGTAAATCTAATTAAGGCGTGATATAATAATATAAATAATTAAAAATATCATTTTGTATTATAATATTGTCTTCAATATTTAAAAAAAAAATATTCGTTTTATCTAGAATTAAAACTGACTATATTTATTATTAAATTGATGTTACAATCCAGGGGAAAACTCTTCATCACAACGTAGGTCATGGCATCATCATCAGCAACCAGTCACTCGTCCTCCAGGGCGTAGGAAGAAGAACAGCTGGGAACTACACCTGTGTGGGGTTCAACGCTGAAGGTGATGGGGAGAGCAAGCCGTTTACTTTGGATGTTTTATGTAAGTCTTTAATAGCCTTAATAAATATAACTTTAAAAATATATAAAATTAAAACGTCTTTCATTTCTATGTTGAGCAATTTTCTTTTGGTTGATATTTACTAACAAAAACATTCACGAAGTCTGGTGTAACTTTATATTAAGCTCACATCTGCTGTAGTTATAAAAACTTTAATATGACAGTATTTTCAAAACAAAACGTAATTACTATGTACGTCTTGAAACATTTTTATAATAAATAACCCTTTTTCTTCTAAATTTTACTGGCTTTTCAGATATTTTTTTATCTGATATAATTAGTTCGTTGGTTTTTGTTGTCCCTTGGGTACCATTTTGAAATCGGCTTTGTCCATTTCTCTTTGTTTCCTTTTTAAGTTATTTTGTCCATCGTTACATAAATATATATTGTGTAAAACAATTTATCTTTCTTATTTGTGTAAACCGTGATTTAACAATCAGATAGCCAGGGTAATAAATTGCATTGTATACAAGTCTATACATTATAAAAATGTTATTTGACATGGAACTAGCGACTATGTCTTTATAATTTTAATTTTAATTAATAATAAAAAAATGTGTTATAATTTTTAGATACTTTTTTAATAATATTTTTTTATAGCATAGAATATGCTCATTAAATAGATAAAACTTTTAAATGTCATCTTTGGGTTTTGTTTCGTTAATGAATACTAGAAAACACAGGTTTGATGTTTGTACCACTAACCTACCTTTTCAAACATGACTAATGCTTGGGTCAGGGTCAAGGTTTGCTCAAAAACAAGCCTTTAAATATGCTTTTCACTATTATGTTCTGAGATGAATTCAATGGAGGCATATTTATGCTTTTTTTACAAATCTTCGTAACAGATTTATATCATTACATGAAGACATTAAATATAAGTGAGATTAGCTATAAAATATAGTTTCGTTCGTTTATAATGTTCAGTCTTCTTAGATAAGATCCAATGAACGTGGTACAATAACATAACGGCTTACAATGATTATCTATGAGCTTCACTCCGTTAGCGTACATTGTGGATGGGCTTCACGTAACGAAAACTTGATTGTAGTGTTATTCAAATAAACATGTCCAAATATTGTTATAATAGGACATGTCCTTGTCACCTACATGACTATTTGTTCTCGCTCCAGGCATTTAAGTTCATAATAAACTAAGCACTTAACTTATACATACCCATACGACAAGAATTCCAAGTCATTTCTATACTAAACATTAATATTATGTTAATGAGCAATTAGTGTTCATCAGTTCTATACTCCTGAATCTGACTTTTAAAATAATGAACTTCTGTGCAAACGTTCATTATTTATATAATACACTTAGGCACAAAATGCCAAAAATTCTTGTATTTGTCAGTACTTCATCGTTAAAGAAGCGGATAGCTATTTAGTCTGGGCATAGATGGATAAGTCATGACAGTTCTGGCCAAGTATATATAGAAACATTCAATGTAATCTCGTGTCACAGACGCACCAACGTGCCGCAGCTCGCAGCAGCGGGTACACGGGGTTGCCAAGCAGGAGCGCGCGCATATCACGTGCCATGTGGACGCCAACCCGCCCCAAGTTAGCGTACGTATACACCATGTTTGTTTCTATTTTTTACTAGCAGCCCATCCCGGCATCGCACGGGCGTAATATTATAATAAAAGAAAATGTACAATGTTGTAGTTTCAGTGAGTTTCTAAAAAATAACTTTCATTGAAAACAAAAACCCTGAAAAATTGTAATAGGTACATCATTTTGTTCTATCATTAATCGTTTTCGCAGCTCACGCGATTGAAGGAAGTTTTTTGTAATTTTTTTTATACCTTGGGTTAGATTATTCAAGTTTTAGTATGCATCCCAAATTTTTTAAATCAGTCCAGTAGTTTTGGAGCCTATTCATTTCAAACAAACAAAAAATCAAACCTTTTGCTCTTTATAATATTAGTATAGATAATAGCAAAAGTATACAAATAGTCTGTTTGATCATGAGAAAGGAACTTAGCATTGGTTATAGTCGCTGATGGAAATCCGCAAACATCGATGGCAAATGCAGATTTTTTTAAAACCTTTCTGAATATGAATTAATTTAAAAAGTGAGATACTGCCTTAAGGTAAACTTCGTCTCATCTATTGTGTATGTGCGCAGGTTTGATACAGATACGCTATGTTTTTTTTGAAAAGTGTTAGATTTTTAATAAAATAGAACACAAATGTTTGTTGGTACACATTACTTTGGTTTGTGTAATTTTAATAGTGGATATGGTATTTTCTATAACTAAAAAATAGGACGGAACGTTTTGCAAAGACAATTGTATTGCAATGAACAATATCAGCAAGCTTGGCATAACGGATACATCAACAAGAATCTGGACTCCTGTATTGTATTATTACACTTTATCAAACAATATTTCTTGTTTTGTTCGTCACTGGAACTTTTCGCTGTGACTCTGTTTCTTCTTGCGCAACTTATTAACAAAGTTATAAATAAGTTATGAATTTATGCGGAAAATCAAAACTAATGTTACTAAATGTTGTTTATTACGTACCATTTATCATACCATATTTTTTTTAAATTACTGGTAACATAATTCTTGAAAATGTTACAATAAATGGCAATACTCTGAATATTAATTTATAGGAGCAATTTTAACATCTCGGCTTCCGATATTAATATCAATTAAATGTAGCTTTAATATTTACTCCAGCATCTCGATTAATATTCGGTCATCCTGACATTGTTATTACTGTTTGTATTCATTATAATATAATTTTAGTAACGAATGTTTTCATTCTTACAATGATATCGGAATAAGCGATATAAATTATTGTTTCGCCCTTACATATAAGTATTATTTTAAAACAAGTGAACCTGAAATTTGTTTTTAATAGTTATTATATGCAATCAAAGACCTCAAATTGCATGAAAAAAAAAATCTTCTTTTAATGTACCTTATTACTTTCCCAGTTCCGATGGACATTTAACAACACGGCTAACAGTAACGAAGTCAGTGATACTTACGTGTCGAGGTCAGGAACTAGTTCTACAGTCACTTACACGCCTCACACTGAAATGGACTATGGAACTCTTCTCTGTTGGGCTCATAATCGTATCGGCAAGCAAAGGGTACCATGCGTGTATCATATCATAGCTGCTGGTAAGTGCCCATAATATATAAAAATAACTTTATTACAGGTAATTATTACAGGTCCCTCTTAGAAACTATTAAGTAGCAGATGTTAAAGAATAATTATGAATAATATATATCATTAAATGTGCATATCTTTATTTGATTTAATGTTAATGGTCTGCTTCAGTGCCAAGTGTTCTGCTAAAGATTTGTTATCCTCCAATATATTATTGAATACTGACAGAATATAGTAATTGCACGAAGATAACTATAGCATAGTGTACAACGTGAAGTCAAATTAAGCTATCAAAAACTAAATTTAAAAATACCCAAATAATATCGTTGAACTCATATTCTATTAAATATAAATCTTTTAAATGTTCAAATTGGGTTATAACCGTAGCACAGCTGACATACTATTTCGGATAAAGGTTATCTTTTAAATATATAGCCCATTTTATGTCCTCCTTTAATCCAGACGGGTCGCGTGCCAAGTTTCGTAGAGATTAATCACACATCTGAAACAAATTGTTATATACAGAGATCCCCTTATTGTAGATTTTATTAGACTAGATAATGATATAAATAATGTTATGTAACAATAAAGTATGAGTAACAATATAAATGTCTCCTAGGTCGTCCAGATCAAGTTCACAATTGCACTGTCGTTAATGCTTCATTAACGTCATTTGGAGTAAGATGTTCTGAAGGTTTTAATGGAGGGATGCCTCAGTCTTTCTTGTTGGAAGTTAGAGAGATTGTTACTCAGGTAATTGAACCTATAAATTAATTGTCTTATGCGTATGTAAAAAAAAATGTAATATAATCACTATGAGTATTTTTCATGAAAATTATAATTAGACTTATGCACGTTGTTTTTATGGTAACCTGAAATCCAATTTGATTATATTATTACTTTATACAAGACATAACATAAATAAAAAAAACCCTAAAGATATGTATTTTATATTACTACAGGAGATATTATTACTAAGAAACCAAAAAAATTATAGATTAATGTATAAATTTGACCATAACCTTTTTTTTATTATTATAACCATTAGTAAATGTCTTGATAACTTTCTGATATTGTAAAAAGTTCAATTTATTTTCTACCAGCAGAATAAGCAAGATAATCTCCAAAAAACTGCTAATAATTTCACACAAATAAAGTATCCTTCTTCATCACTAGGAGATAGTCGCCAACGTGTCGAGCGCGGTTCCTCGCTTCACTGCGGTAGGTTTGGTCCCGGGACGAACGTACGCGGCTGCAGTGCTCGCTTACAACGCCAAGGGACGCGGGGAGCCCTATCCACTACGAGCCAGCACGTTACGACCTCCAGAGAAACATCACGTACACGATAAAAGTTTGGGTTAGTAATGGGCACCTTAGGATACATGAAAGAAACACCAGACGGTTCATCTGATGATGGAATAAGTGGTCGTCCTTGAACTTTTGCAAAATACTGACAATCATGAGAAAAAGGAGTTTTAGTTAACCAGCTTTTACGTATTGTATGAAGCATAGCTTTGATATTACCCAGTCCAAAAATCCAGTATAATAATTTAAGTCCAATGACTACGACTATGTTAATAAAGTATCGTTTTACCATTAGAATTTAATGTTTTTATTTTGCAATAAATGACTTACGAACTCTTGGAACTACGTAGAATGAAGAATGTCGTAGAATATTCACATGAATTATCATTTTTGCCAGATCTACCACGAACAGCTTTTCAAATGTCAGGAGCTATGTCAGCAGCAGTTGGTGGGGGAGGAGTTCTCATGGTGGTGATAGTGTTGTTCATGGTAGCAGTTCGTCAGCGGTGTGCTAAGAGAAAGCCACGATCTGCCCCACCTCCATCACAGCCAGCTTCTCCAGATAAATTGAGAGAGAAGGATGATAGTGAGAGCGATGATCGGAATCCAGATATCATTCCTTCCGACACTGATCATAGTATGCAGGTTGGTATGGTAAAGTGTGCATATAAAGATTATTTTTTTCATTATCTTTTCTATAGAGACTAGACTATTTATTCATCTATCAGAAATTTAATAGTAAATTAACTTCTAAATTATTATTCATATTGATTTATTATTTATAACAATTTTATAGAGTGTTGCTAATGTTTTGATAGGATTTGATAACTTTAGATGGGCAATACAAAATTATGATATACATTGTTCAATGTCACATCTTATTGTAGTAAATTTAAATTAAAATTATTTTACAGTATTTTATGAGTGTATGTAATGCGAGTCATGTACGATGTCAAGTACTATTTATGTTAACAATTATGAATACCACAAAAGCCACTGATAACCCAGCAGGTGGAGTACTTCCGCCAACAGCAGGTGTCGACAATATCCCCTCCAACACGCGCGCGTGGTTCAATCGCGGGTGTCCGCGCGCTTCCCGGATACTGCGCGCTGAGGACCCTGAGGGATAACCCTGTAAGTGTCTAGATGTTATACATTTGTTAGAGCCACATTCTTGAAAATGTGGCCACAATGAAAAATATTTTAATAAACACGGCATGCATTTCTATGTAATGACTATTTTTACTTCTACTAGTTTATAAGGGTTGCAGTTGAAAAATAAATGCGCACGGCGGGCAACATTAAGTTTTGACTGTATGATAATGTATTGTAGCAAGTCTGTTAGATAGTATTATTTTCTTAAAGCAATGATTTTTTATGGAAATGAATGTAATTGGTTTTATATATTTTGTTTGAAGATTTAATTTGCCTCGCTGTCATCAAATACAGGAGTTTTATTACTTTTAATGTAACGTATTTGACTTTATTTTTGACAGGCATGATTAAATTAATGTTTTTGGAGAAGAATTACTTTATTATTTGAGGTGGAATATTTTGTTTTGTATTATAACTTAGGTAGAGATAACTTTTATGTAAAAAAAAAATAATACAGTAATAAGTATAATATATTTTTAAATTTAAAAGTATATGAAAGTGTAATATTTTTTTATTTATTTTATTAGGGTAATTAAAGGTTATTCTTTCACAATATTAGTAAGTTTGATTTGTGTTAATATTACTGTCCTGTTATTCATTTGATTTTGATTAAGATGATTTTGATTAAGATGAAACAATGTTTTTAATGGTTATAGCCTGTTTTTTTTCAACAATGAGCAGAATAATTTATTTTATTTGTGTAATTATAATAAAATTTGTGTATAAAATTATCTTACTTTATATTTTATGTTATTAATATATAAAGACTTTCGTAATTGAGTCGTGAATAATAATGATTCTTCTTTATAGTTCTTTACAAGAAGAGTCATAATAATAATGACATAAGCGCAAAATTATTTCTGTTCTCGAAGTTTCGTAATCCGGACATGACACGAACAGAGACTTAAGTCAAATTTTGGCAAAATATTTGGATTTCACAGTCGGTCTTATGCAAATTATATTATGGAAATGACTACATGTGTATTACGTGCTAGCTTTCGTCTGTCCTTGTAAGACTTAAATATTCATTATATTTCAAATATACACAGTTTTGAGTTGAAAATAGAGATATTAATTTGTGACGATGTCCTGAATATTTTGTGTATATTAATACATTTTATAAATGCTTTAAAATCGTCGAGTTTTTAATGATATTTTATTGTAATATAATAACAGAACACAGCCTCGAGTATACCACCTCCCGCGGGTTTTGCGAGTGGGTCGTGCACTCTACCGCGTAATACGGGATCCGACCGTTGTATACCCATGCAGCACTTGCGCACTCTACCGCGTG
>JAPOND010000146.1:681012-691384 GCA_028829205.1 Ithomia salapia aquinia | reverse complement strand
TGTACTTTGCCAAATTGGTTTAGAGAATTCTTCAAGTATCAAGAACGTTTTATTATCATGACTACATACATTTTCTTCAACAAATAGTTTTATTATTCAATTTCACAAATTAAGTTAAAGAAACAATCTTTTAATTCAATTTATTAACACTCTTGATCTTGATATTTACGATATTGGCATACAATTAAACATTTAACTATTTCTGTTAATTTAACACGCGATTATCCGTGATGGCCGAGTGGTTTAAGTGAGGCCAGAAATCGTAAAAACCTTCAAATAATCGGCACAATTGTATGGCCTTAAATATCTGAAACAATTATAAATAATCTAGTTATACGTATTTATTAAATAAAACTTTTATCTATAGTCTATTATCCATGTAATAATATTAATATTTCTCTAACATTTATAACCCATCAGTTTCCATTTCATTGAGTAAACATGGCGATGTATGTATCATCTATATTAATTAGTATTCGCATGACTAATAACTATTGGTTCGGGCAACCCTCGTTGTTATACCTACTATACACTTCAAAAAATACCTTGGCAAAGTTTATATGTGCTAAATTAGTTTCACGTTTTTAAATAACAAATTGAATATGACAAATACAAAATTTAGAATACAAAATAGGACGCTCATTCTATTAATATTAATACATAATTGGAAAGTTTGAGACTTGTACATCATGCATTATTTACCGGATTAGTTATTTACAACTCATTTATATAAGTACTTGTCCAACTCTTTATCCCGTAAAAATACTACATTTTTAAGAGAAGAATGACGGAATGAAGACAGTATAACGGTGCTGCTACCTTCTTCATTTTTATATTTTTTAATGATCCAATCCCAATCTCGCGAGTGAAGCCACGAGCAAAGGCTTGTACTTAAAAATTGTGAAAAGATTTCCCAACAGATACCCTAATTCCGAATATATTATTAGCAACGTGTATCAAAATAGTAAAGGAGACAATTCTAGAGTGATACGTCATTTAATAGCTTGGACTCTCGTGAACTCAGACTTCTACAATTTGCTGCTTATTATAACAAGGAACAATGCTCTGTCTGACTTAAAATAACTTCTAATGTGAATGATTAGTGAATGTAAAGGCAAAAACTAAGTATTTATTTAAATATAAATTAACAGTTTAATAGTCATAACGAATTTCGTCGCCACAGAGAAATTAATTAATATTTTATAGGATTTTAAATTGGTAACCATATTTTTGTTAACCTATATTATTATTTATTATGTTGAAATTTTAATTAACATCCATAGCCATATTAGGCTTGTTAAATTTTAAATTAAATGTTTAATTAAAAATTCATCGACATTTTTCGAACCCTTGACCTCTAGGTTACGGTAGCTCAATTAGTAGAGCGACGGGACGATTTTTAGGTAATCGCGGCTTCGATGCCTGCTAGTATATGATGCAATGATATTTTACATTTCTATTCAATTAACATTTTTATTTATAATCAAGTTTATATAATATAAACTATTCATATTTTTTTCCATACAAGCTTTATTATGTTTTAAAAGATTTTAATTTATTTTATAGAAATCTTTGATTTGTAAATTGTTTTCGCTTTCATTTATTGGAGGTTAAATTAGTTTTTATTACACCTAAGATTAATACTCTTGATTAATTTATGTATTTATGACTGTAGTGTGGGTGTGATGTAGGTGATATTGTTTTGAGGAGTCTGTCTTAAAAATTGCATAAAGATTTTTGCGTCCTAGTTACAACATCGAACATGCGATGGCTTTGCATTTTGATTACATTATAAAAACGCCCTCCACCCACATTGCGACGCATTGAGGAAAGTTTAAAGGCGACGAAAATTTGTCATTAAGTAACACTTGTTTAACTTTAGCTAAGGTGCAAAGTGTTTGATTAAAATGTATATATTTATTTAAAATTTGTTGTACTAACTAAAAAATACTAGTACTATACAAATAAAAATACTATTGCCGTTAATATATTTTATTTCTGACAAAAAATATTAAATATTGCGTATACCTTATGGTGTAATAAGTACTTAAATAAGTTAATAGGAATAATAGCTATAAATGTTTTTTGCTTCTTTCGAACGTATTCAGAATATCGTATAAAATTTATCGAAATTAAACTAAACAAAATATAGCGAAAATAGCGATATTTTTGTATAAGTTTGTAAAGTACAGTTCATAGAGTTGACAGTAAAGCTACCGACAAATCGTACAATGGAGTTCAGAGTCCGTATAGCGTAGCCTACTTTTGGTTTTGAAGTGATTGAAATCAGTTCGCTTCTGGGGGCGTGGGCGATTCACAAGGTCTGTATATCCGTTTGTGAACAGTCCGATCTGAGATACGTTATCGAAACCCAACGTGGAAGTTTGTTGAAGATAACTAGAAAATCTAAATCAGAAACAAGCCTAAACTTTGGTCTGCTTTTATAGTTTGATGCTATATACCTACTCTCGAAAAATGGATTCGCTCAGTACAATGAGTATTGTTTTAAACAATAAAAACAAACTCAACTCTTTTCATTAATTTAGGTAGCTGATGTCACGCTAAAGACAATTTCTAACTTTAAAGATATTTTTTATCAAAACTATAAGACAAATTAGTCAATACAAATTAAATTCTCGATAAACATATATCGAGGTTATCTAATCTATATCTTTCCAAAGTTTATTGAACTTTAGCATACATATAGATAATATAGTATTTTATTAAGTCTAGTACTAAATGGTGTATGACCTGCTTCAGCTCGAACTATTAGAACTAATTTTAGCGTGTACCAAGACGATCAAATGCTACTGTGCTAATTCATACGCCTATTATTTAACTGGGATTCGTCAGCTGTAGTTTTAAATTGCATCATTAAATACATTTATTTAAATATCCTGGAAAATTTACAATATTTTTGCTTGATTATTATTTCACTTTAATTTTGACTCTTGGTGACATTTTAATTTAGTAATTTGTATGTTCGATGTTATTGGAAAAACGTTAATTATATTAATTCAAAAATGAATATGGGAGCGCGAGGTCGAGTTGTCAAAATATTAATTTATAACCTGCATCGAAATGTCACTAGTTAATTGGTAGATTTAACTGGATTTATTTTGACATAATTTTATTATCTGTGTAATATAAAAACCTTGTTTGTTATAATCAATGTTACATAATAACTCTATGGAACATTTTCAATTTAATTTAATCTGCTTTTTAATATGCATTTTTTTTCTATCATGAATAAAAATGATATCAGCGCTGTGGCCTTCGTTCGGGTCGAGGGTTTTTGAATTAAATTATTTAGAACGAACACTACTATTATGTATTAGGTAAACCTAGTCTTGTCATAAATACTATAAGGAAAATCTTTTTTCTATTATATAATTGTATATATCGCTGGCAACAATTATTACTGTGCTGTGTAACTCATACAATAATATTAAAATAGCATTCTAAATATATGAAATTCATTCAAAATTATTTTCATTGGCTTTAATGCATTTCGTTGAGCCAGTTACTAATAGTTATAACATCAATAAAATATATTCATGGGAAAATTCTTCATTGCCAACCTTTTGGATGGTTATCCAAATTGTGCCATATTCTCTTAAACTGTCCCTAAATCACAATTTAGGGGGCTAAAATCTCGGGACTCCCTTCATTCTATTAAAACAAAAGAGAAACCACGGTTGGCGCGAAAATCACATTAAATATTCATATAAGAATGACAGACTCGAAATTCAAATGTAATATATTTTTTTTATAGCACGGTCTGGCCAGGCTAGGTATATTTAATATATATACTATTTTATTAATCATACTATACAGATCGTCATTTGATTTTATCCTGTTCGGTCATGATTATACCAAGAAATGATAAATGCATAGAATATTGTGAAACATACGTCTAGTTAATGATCCTTGTAATTGTGAGTTGTTACTGAACAAAGGGCAACGGTCATTGCGAATACTGGGAATTTGTATCGAATTCAATTTTTATTTGGTAAAATGTCAGCTGTATTAAAATAAATATAGGTTTCAAATTAAAAATCTTCTAGATGAGCGTAATTTGTATAATATTTAATAACGACATAATAACTTACCTGGCAATGCAGTCGCAGGTTCGAGACTTGCGTTTTGATTTTTCATTTATAATGTAATAAAAACAGCTCATAATATGAGGTTAACTAAATAACGTTTAAGTTTCGGAGTTGCACATCCCCTGAATCCGTAATTTAGTTTTAGAATGGAAAGGATTTTGGTAAATCTATATAATATGACTATTCAGTCGCAGGTCGTAAGCTAACGACTGCGGGTCGGAGGGTGCCGGGCGGGGGGGGTCCGTTGATGAAATCACAGACTCTTCCGCGGTCCATGGGAAGGTCTTCATCTCAGCCGAACAGCTCCAATGGTTACAGCAGGTATCCAGTCAAGCCTGCGTCCACACCACCAGCTGTCAAGCGGCAGTTGTCGGTAAGTCTTGTTTAGGGAAAATAAGAAAAAATAAATAACCTTCAATATATGACTTCTGTCCTAGAATCTGAAAATACACTTATCATATCTATTGTTATTGTCATGTAGAAGAGGCTACCGTTAATAATATCCTTAGTAACGCCTCGTAAAGTTTTGTTTACTAAATAATTGGCACGTCACTCATATCCATATTTTTATTTTATTTAGTTTATAAAAACCACCAAACTAATACAGCTTCACTAATCACCGTATACCCTTAGAAGATACATTATGAACTCCTTTTAACTCACTAACCATTCCATTATCATTAACCTCTACAATTCTCACATAGAGCGCATATCAGGTGCCAGTAAATGGCTCTCCAGTGAGACGGGCGGTAGGGGGAGGATCACAGCGAGGGACGCCCACTAGAAGTAGAACCCCACAACCCACCCTCGCAGTACGGGGCGTGGATCCCAAGCTCGTCCAACTTATTCTGGACGAAATTGTGGAAGGTGGACCTAAGGTGCATTGGGACGATATCGCCGGACAAGAGGTGGGAAATTATATATATATTATTAAGAAGATGTTTGTAATGTGTATGTTTATTAATGTCTTTTTTTACAGGCAGCTAAACAGGCGCTTCAAGAAATGGTGGTACTACCATCACTCCGACCAGAACTGTTCACGGGACTGAGGTCACCAGCACGAGGGCTACTTCTATTTGGTCCTCCTGGAAATGGTATGTCACACTTTTTAAGTATACATTTTTTTCATTTGGAACATAAAAATGGTGGTAGTTATAAACATGTTTTTTAAATATATTAAAATTGTAAATTTAAAACTTCTCACATCATATTACTATTTCAATAATTACTTTACATTTCGAAATCTGTATATATATATATATGTTCTGCGAATGGAGCAAAGAAATTACCAGAGTTCTCTCCGTCAGGTAAGACATTACTCGCCCGATGCGTAGCGGCCGAGTGTTCCGCTACGTTCTTCTCTATATCTGCCGCGTCGCTCACTAGCAAGTATGTGGGCGACGGAGAGAAGATGGTCCGGGCGCTGTTCCAGGTTGCCAGAGAACTGCAGGTATGTTGTCTTTAGCATATGACTCTGAATTCAATAACGACTATATCCAAAATCCGAGATATTAATGCAAATATTTATGAATATGATTTAATATATAGTGATCTCTCACGCCAAAGGATTAATAATTTGTAAGGAATTTCTTATTTGCATATAAAAGAACGTCGAAATATTAATACATATTTATTTTCCTAGCCATCAATAATCTTCGTGGATGAGGTGGACTCTCTTCTTTGCGAGCGTTCGACGGGCGAGCACGAGGCATCTCGGCGACTAAAGACGGAGTTCCTCGTGGAGTTCGACGGGCTGCCCGCCGCCGGAGCTGAGAGGGTCATCGTGATGGCCGCCACCAACCGACCGCAGGAGCTGGATGAAGCTGCTTTGAGGTCTATGGAATTAAAAAATCGTTTTCTACTGTTTTGCCGCTCGAGAGCTTCCAAAAATTATATCGATTAAAATATTTTAACAATTTTGATTTTTGGACAGTTTATATCTTGGGATTTATAACGAGTATTTCTTGAGATTTTAAAGTGTAAAGTGTTATTTTGTGTATGATGTCTCAATGTAAATATTTTTTTAAATTCTCAACTTTAGGAAGCACTTTACATTTAACTAAATTTTAGTTCTACACAAATTACCTCGAATCTTGTTTACAAGATAACGAAAACTCCGTTAAAATATATTTTATAATTCAGTCAATTTATAACTAAACCAACGCTCCCCATCCCCCAGACGGTTCCCCAAGCGAGTGTACGTGTCCCTCCCGGACGCTCGCACGCGAGGGTCTCTGCTGGCGCGCGTGCTGGCTCGCGGGGCGGCGGCCGGCGCGCTTAGCGACGACGAGCGAGGGAGACTCGCCGCGCTCACTGACGGGTACTCCGGCAGCGACCTCACCGCGCTCTGCAGGGACGCCGCCCTCGGACCCATCAGGGGTGAGGCAGATTTAAATTAATGTTCATGTTTGGCTGTGATTGCATAACCTGTATACTTTTGTTATTAAATGTCTTCGATCATATTTACTGATTTGTAATGGCTTCAAATTTGACCTTCCCTTATCAGGAAAGATCCTATTTTAAAGCTATTTTTTGCTCCATAAAAACCTGAACTCAGTTTAATATAGTTAAGAAAAGATTTTTGGGACCGTATAATTTAATTGTAATAACTTCACAGAATTGGACCCTGAAGAAGTGAAATGTCTAGATCTCTCCTTGGTGAGGAGCATCACGTTCCAGGACTTCATGGACTCTCTGAAGCGTATCCGACCTTCGGTGTCGCCGCTCAGCCTTGTGGGGTACGAGAAGTGGTCCGTGCAGTACGGGGAAATTGGAGTTTGAACCTTAGATTGTAGTCATAAGGTACAAATTAGCTTGACTACTTAAGTTTTCATTTAATTATGTTTGTATGATTATAAGACAAAAAAATAACCTTTAGCTCATAGGAATAAGGTATATTTCCAGTTATTCTATATATCTACTTAGATGATCTTCGTCTACTCTACTGGATTCATACTTAAAGTATTCAATTACCGTTGTGACATAGGATATTTATGTAATACTAGCTTTCAAACATGACCCCAATGAGATTTACTGGAAATATGAACACCCTGTATCATTTTTTAAAAATCTTAATCCCATCAATACATTCATTGGCTCTACAATGTAGCTTTTAATTATGATTCCAAACAATGAAAGACAAACTCGCATCCAACTCACTGTTAATAGTTTTTAAATCTTGACTGTTAAATATGACTAATACAAATGTACCAAATCAATTATATTTTTTGAGTTCCTTGTAATTTCTTTATTTTTACCTTTTATATTAATTTATACCTTGTATATTCTGAAGTATTTTTCTCTATAGTGACGTTTTGTTCAAATAAATCATTATTAATATTCAAAAGCAATGGTTTGTCAAACACTAATAATTATAATATCTATTTCAGGTAAAAGATAAAATAAAACTGGGGTGAGTGGAACATTGTAAGAAAAGTATCTGGAATGGAAAAAGTCTGGTTGATTTTTAATTATATTCAACTTATCCTAGAGTTTTATAAATCGCTCAAAGTATAGTAATCTCCAAACTATTTCCTGTAATTCCCAGTTCACGAGTGACATTTTGAATTATTCGTTGTATTGTAGAAGTTAACGTTTTAACCCATCTAGTCAAATATCCAGGTTTTGACTGTAGTTGCCCAGTGAAGTCACAGTGACGGCCATACTGTCGAAAAAGACAAAGAAATATGATCTCTATTAACTGCCCAGTACGGCAATATGTATCCGGATGAATGGAGAAGTTGCTTTCAATGTTTTAGATATAAGAACGCTTACACACTCGACACTTCTCTATTCAGTCGGATTATATCATTAAAACCCGTCCATTTAGGCACCCGTTGAAATATAATCCGTATGTCATAACATTACGACATAATTTCTCATTTCACCTCTTCGGCTAGTACCGAATGATTTTCTTTTCGCCTCTGCACTTTATCTGCACGCGATTTTGAACCTTATCATAATTCGATTAAAGTATTATTTTTATGTGGAATAATATATATAATATTTTCAAATAACAAAGCTCTCCACAAGCTATAAAGGCAAGCAAGCAATGTTATAATGAAATGTTTGTATGTGAAGCCATTTTGAACTTTTCCTGGACAGAAGTAAATATGTACAAATATGGATTACTTTACATATAGTATGTACCTCAATGGATGTGTAAAATATAGATTTATGTATTTATTTAGTAGCCGTCGGTGATCCAATTAAATAACTAGTTTTGTTTTTTATTATTATTAAGTGTCATTATTTGTCCGCCATTAATTTTTAATATTGTTATATTATTGGTTTGTCGGCAATTGTTTTCTATTTAGATAAATGAATTCCGTTTTCATTATTGTGTGTAAAGTCGCGATTTGTTAAACAGAACGAAAATTAAGTAAAAATTTTTATTCAATTTTAAAACGAATTTGTACTTTCCAAAGTTCACTTCGTTTAGAAACCAAGTTTTATTCATGGTATCGCGTATTTTACACACAAATGTATAATTAAAATCATTTTAAATTTGTTGTTGTTATTGTACGTATTCTAATTATGTTGATTAATAATTATTATTTTTTATTTTATTAGCAATAGCCCTCACATTGACATGATGTGTTTGCAAAAGATTCTTATGAATTTGAACGATGAAGACAATGATAACGGGTAGCTAGCTTCCATTAAAGCGATCGTTTGCTCAAAATTGTGACTTTGAGCGTGAGATATATATTTTGATAATTTGTTGTAAAATTCTATATCTTCTCGATCTTCTTATAGTTGGTTGAATATCGATTACAGGACCATATACATATAGCTTACAAATAATGCATGGAACCATAGCGTCAATAGCGTCTTTTGTAATTACTCTATGGTTTCTGTGCGGGCCATGAAAGTGGCGAATAAATTGGTAATTGACCTCCAAATTTATTATGTAAATAATAAATGTTTTGTTAACATGTCTCTATTGCACGCCATCTTCATGGCCCATAGCGTAGGACTAAATAGTAACTACCCGCAAAATGTGGCCTTCAATGTATTGTCAAAAATATGCATTTATTATAATATTATTAACTGTATTTTGTACTATTATGATATAACATGTATATTATATAACTCAGTAGTCAGTATAACATACATTTTACAGCGGTAGTGTCCATAAAAAATAGTTTTAGCTTCTAGTGGGTTAGTTCTAGTACTATTTAGTCTTACGTAGGAAGTACCGTAGCCAGTAGTAGTTTTCTGGAGTTACATAAAATTTATCTGTATTTATTTAACAGGTACGTAGTTAGTAGAATTTCGTGTAGTGCTGATATATTTTTACAGTAGTTTTCTAATGACTCTTAGGTACATTTACCGTCTTAATTTTAGTGGACCTGCAGTGTAGCATCGACAGTTTTCTTAATAAAGCTCCCTCTTTCCTTCGGAGTGAAGCTGTCAATTTCATGGCAGCGTAGTAAATATAAGTTCTTTGACAATTTAAATAAAACTTTTTGCATGGACTTAGATATAAGGACTCAAAAAAGGTGGACAAGATTAAAGAAGAAGATTTGAAAAATATTTATTAACAAAGGCCTGGTCCATAAAAATAGTTTTATCTAAATGTGTTCTTGTGATAAGCGCGATGAACCGACTATACAGAACACTTGTCTGAATCTAGTGCTTAGATTTAGTACATAATATTAACTGTCGATGCTTCACAAGCAGGCCTTTGCATTGAAACGTAGGAGTTCTTAGTACATTGACTTTTACTTAGTTTTAAATATTGTACGTAGTTAAGTAAAAATTTTAATTCCTATTAATATCATGTTGGCTGTAGGTTTTATGTATATTTTGCTAATGTTACAAGTTTCGATAGGAAGATTTTTAAAACGAATTAATCATCTTAGCTTTTAAAACGACATTTGCTTTTTTACCTTCTTTACTCACAAACTTAACTATAAAATAATGCTTTGAATTAAAATATTAATATATAGAATGATATATATCAAGGCGAAGGAACCTTCTACCTTCGAATTATTTTACCGCCACTATATCAGTTGATCTATCGTGTCTACTCACCGTGATAAGCAAGCATTCTATATATATTATTTTATTACAAGCGTTAATATGTTTTTTAATTAATATATTAAGACTTAAACTTATTTCACTTCATTTTAAAGGATTATTTCAATGTGAATGAATTTAATAAGCTTAAATATGAACAAACACGGTTTTATTCTTGGAGTTGTGAATTTTGTCGTTTTAAAACTATTCGGTTGTGCTTTGTCTTTATTCGCTATCTC